>NW_006499920.1:518473-540474 GCF_000471905.2 Amborella trichopoda | reverse complement strand
AAAGAAAATACTCTTCCTAAGGTAATTAATGAACCAGAATCTTTTGATATGAATGCAATACAAGATTGTAATTATGTTAATCTTCTTGATAGTGTAATTACTCAAAAGTGGTTTACCATGATAAAAATAGTAGTTCAAAAAGAATATAGTTTTCAAACCATTGCGGTAATAGATTCAGGAGCAGATTTAAATTGTATAAATGAAGGGCTTATCCCTACTAAATATATTAGTAAGACGACACGCGTCTTAAATACGGCAAATGGCAGTAAAATGATTATAAACTATAAACTTTCTGATGCTGTAGTCTGTAATAATGGTAACTGCTTTGAATTCCCTTTCATTATGGTTAAAGGATTAAGTCTATTTGTAATCTTGAGAACTCCATTTTTAAATATGCTTTATCCAATAAAAATTGATAGTACTGGAATTGAAGCTAATATTGAATTCCAAGCTAATAAGCATTAACAAGTCTATCCAAAAAATCTCTAATAAAGAAAAAATTTTATATTACCTCAAGGAAGAAAATTAAAATATAAAACAATAGAAACCAAGCTCTTGCTTCCTGAAAATAAAAGGACAATAGAAAGCCTTAGAAATAATATTGAAAAAGAGATATGTGCTGAACTCCCAAATGCTTTCTGGAATAGACAAAAACATATTGTTAATTTACCCTATGAGGTTGATTTTCATAAGGATAAAATTCCTACTAAAGCTAGGCCTATTCAAATGAATCCTAGACTTTTAGAAATCTGTAAAAAGGAGATTGCTGAGTTACTTCAAAACAGACTTATTAGGAAAAGCTCTTCTCCTTGGAGTTGTTCCGTATTTTATGTTGAAAAGGCCTCTGAAATAGAATAGGGTGCACCTCGATTGGTTATAAATTATAAGCCCCTCAATAAAGCCTTAAGATGGATAAGACATCCCATTCCTAATAAGAGAGATCTTTTGGATAGACTTGTTAATGCTTGTATTTTCTCAAAATTCGATTTAAAGTCGGGATATTAGCAAATCCAGATTGCTGAAAAAGATCGTTATAAGATTGCTCTTAATGTTCCCTTTGGGCAATATGAGTGGAATGTTGTGCCTTTTGGCCTAAAAAAATGCCCCTTAAGAATTTTAAAATATTATGTATGACATTTTTAATCCCTATACCAAATTCATGATTGTATATATTGATGATGTCCTAGTTTTTTCTGAAAATTTAGAACAACATTTTAAACATCTAAATGTTTTTATTAAAGCAATTAAGATGGCTGGCTTAGTAGTTTCTGCCAAAAAGATTAGCCTTTGCCAAAAAAAAAATCAGATTTTTGGGACATAACTTTTTCCAAGGAGGAATAATCCCCATAGATAGAGCTATGGATTTTGCTAATAAATTCCCTGATATAAGCAAGGACAAAACTGAACTCCAAAGATTTCTTGGATGTCTCAATTATATCACTGATTTCTATAAAGACTTGGCTATTGATGCTAAGCCATTATTCCAAAGGTTAAAAAAGAATCCTCTTGAATGGACGGATATGCATACTTTAGCCGTTCGAAAAATAAAAATAAAGGCTAAAGAATTACCCTGCCTTACACTCTCTGATCCTACTGCTTTTAAAATCATTGAATGTGATGCTTCAGAAAAAGGATTGGGAGGAATTTTAAAACAACAGATTTTAAAAAGAGAACAGTTGGTCCGTTTTACTTCTAAAGCTTGGAATCCA
Source organism: Amborella trichopoda (assembly GCF_000471905.2). The sequence goes on along the minus strand of NW_006499920.1, from coordinate 538,765 downwards.
ACCCAACAAAATTATTCTACGGTTAAGAAGGAAATTCTAGCCATTGTCCACTGTGTGACAAAATTTCAGAGTGATCTCCTCAATAAAAAATTCTTAATTCGTACTGACTGTAAAGTTGCAAAAGATATACTTCACAAATATGTAAAAAATCTCGTTTCAAAACAGATCTTTGCTAGATGGCAAGGTATTCTCTCCTCTTTTGAATTTGACATTGAACATATCAAAGGTAATACTAATTATCTTCCTGACTTTTTGACCCGAGAATTTTTGCAGGGAAGGCAAGAGGAGTCTATCAAAAAAGGGAAGTATGGAGATAGTCCCTGTTCCAAGTAAAACCTTGGCATCATCATCATCACCAATAACCCCAAAACAGTTGACCAGAAAACAAGCTCAAGAAATAACGTTTTCTCCTGAACCAATACCGAGAGCCGTAAATACACCTGGAGAAAAGAGCAAATTTATAGAAACTTCTTTCATAACTATTATCATAATAGAAGATGACCAAAAAAATAAAGATCCCTGTGAAATAGCTGCAATATATTTGAGAAATCATCTACATCCTAATAATGGAGAAAAGAATAGAGAATGGTATGAAACCATTATTCTCGAAACAGGATCAATAACTCTGGTTCATTTTTATAAAAAGAATACTAATACGATTGTATATTCTAAATTCTAAATACGTAAAATAATTTCATATAAAGAATGGGGTGTTGACCCACTAAAACCCAGGAGAATACAAGCTAAAGGTTTCAATAATAAATACTACCAATATTTTAAATATATTAAAGCATGGCATGAGGTGTTTGCTTTTCAAAATGATATGAATTCTCATACATGGTTTCTACAAATTAAAATACCAGTAATAGGGGAATTCCCAAACTGGTTCAGAAACTGGTTCCAATTATGGGGCTCCGGAACGGATATACTACCACCCAAAATACAAGCTTCTCAAAGAAAATTCATGGATTATAATAATAACAGCCCCAAATAGATCTCTATATGTACTTTATGGCCTTATACCAGATCCCTTGGATCATGAAATGGTCATACCATTTATCTGATGATTATACAAATAACTGGGAATACCTTCCGAAATTAGGAAAACAAATATATATAAAATGGTGGGATGTTTATGATAATGACTCTCTAAATCCACCTCCACCTCCTAATACAAATATAAATATACCTGATTATCTAAATAAAATTCGTCAGCAATACCTTGAAGCAACCAAAGAAGAACTCAAGAAGAAGTTGCTGCAAATATTTGACGAAGATGAAGAAGCCATGACAACATCAACCCAAAATGAAGAATCTTATGAACAGGAAAATGACGACATGGATTATGGAATCTCACAATAGGAAAAAGCATAGTAAAGGACAGATCGACTGCAGTCTATCTAGCACACGAGTCCTTAGAATAGGTTGCCGACAAAATAGTGACCTCCTTTTACTGTTTATACCTTTCGGTCAGCTCCAAACACTGTTCATATCTTTTCACCGACAGCATCTGCCACCGACATCTTCAGTCACCTTAGAACGTGAAGACTTGCTTTTACTTTATGGACCTGAAATAATAATTTGAAGTCCGCCATACGCTTATAAAAGGAGAAAGGGTTCCTCAGCAGGAGGCATCGAAGAAAGGAAGGGAGAGTATTCTGGAGTCTAAGTCTGAGAGTATCAAAGAGTGTCAATTCTAAGTATTTTATTTGAGTGTTTTGGAGTACTATTTTATCTGAGTGGTTTGGAGTTCTGTGTGAACCATATATGTGTGATTGTCACTGGGATCATCTACCCAGCTATTGTCTAGAACAGTGGAAGCTTTTTTCTAGTTTCTACAAGTGTTGTATGTAAGTGTTTCTTTTCTAGCAGTTTAAAGTTTATTTTCTTAGTATGACTGTGCGCATTTGAATTATATATGTTTGATCTATATATGTGTGAAATTGTCATTTGAATGTCTAATTGGTATCAGAGCCATGTTTCGTTTACAGTGGTGAACTGTAGAATAGAACTGTTCTAAAGTTTAGTATGACTAAGAAAATTTCCCAACAAAGATAATAAATTGACACTAGAAGTCGTCGTGACCCGAACTACCAGTAGGCCAGGAGGAGCCGTGAAAGGTACAAGGAATGTTTTCGACTGACTCAATGATCAAAAAATTATCCGAAATGGAAAATTTCCTTAGGACACTATCCAGCAGGACAGCCTCTTCTTCTAGTACACTGCGTGTAAGAAATGGAGAAGAAGCAATTATAAACAATATAGAAAAACAGATCCAAAACTGAAATATCCCTAAAGTCCCAGCTTCTGATGTTTATAGAAAAGGGACATTTGAGTTCAAAACTAGTTTTTTATTAATACTGTAGAACAAAGTATCTCTATCACAGATGAGCAGAATAGTTTCCAACTCCTTTCTAATCGCATGATACAAGATCATAAGAAAAAAGAATATAAATACTTGCATATAGGACTTGTTCAAATCGCTATAAACCCCTTACTAGAATAGGTCTAAATAACTTTGTTCTACTCTGTTTAAGAGATGAACGACATAATAAGTTTTCTGACTCTCTGTTATGAATAATAGAATCAAGCCTTTGCAATGGTCCAATATATTTTAATTGTTTTCCCAATTTTTCAGTAGCCTTAACTGATCCTAATCTCTTGAAAGTCCTTACCCTAAACTTAAAAACTCAAGGGTTTGATATGAACTTAGGATCTCAGAATATTGCCTTAGTCTATAGGATATGTTATAAAGTCATAAATACTATATATATATGGAAACCTCATTTTAGGAGGCAACCCTTTAAAGAGAAACATGTACATTTACATAGAAAGAGTCCCCCTTACACTATAGCAATACGTGCATGTGGCTTGCTCTCAGGGGGGAACCTATAATCCCCACACTAGGGCCACGGTTCCACTATTTATTGGCCAACTTTTGCGGGACAATCATGAGTTGCTGGCATGTGGGTCATGGGTCCTGTATCGTTAGTTTGAGAAGATAGTTGTGGATCACGGTTTAGCACGCATGAAGTGCCCTAATAGTCAAATTTTGCTTGACCCATTTGTATCAATCCACTTCTAAAGCTATTTTTGAGTGTTATATATTTTTAAGAACATGACATTATTGTTTCGATTTTTATTTATGTTCATGTAATTTTTAATTGTTTTCTAAATTTTTAAAAATTATTTTATTCATCAAAACTCTAAAGAGGCAAGTGTTGATATTTCTGAAGCTTAGAGGGACATAATGAGGCCCATGAATTTATTTATAGTAATACGTGCATGTGACTTGCTCTTAGGGGGAAACCTATAATCCCCACAGGGCCGTGGTTCCACTATTTATTGGCCAATTTTCTGATATTTCTAAATGTAGAACTTTTAGAAACTTAGAAATATTTCTTTCTAAAAGAAATTTTTCAGAAAAACAAATGCGCTCGAAGAGATTTTGTAAAGATTTGTTTGGTTGTGGATGAGGTTTTCATGTAATTTGGTCATAAGATATGTTTTGAAATTTTGGCTTGACCTATTACTTGTTGAAATGTTGACTTTGAATTTCTAGAAACTGTATTTTTCAAAGATAAAGAAATTCTAATGTAATTAGAAGATTATCTTATCCGATGTTGACTAGGAGTGGATATGGGTCAAAGATTCAAGAGATAAGATTCCTAGTTTCCTTCTTAATCATGATGGTTAATTTTAGGAATAGATGGCTCTGATTTGTTTCTCTCTCACCTCATAGATTATGAGGAAATCTTTTATTCAAATTGACACCTAAGTGAGATAAGCATACCCTTGGGCCATTGAGGCCAATATGAAGGGGTCCCCCCTCATTCACACCATCAGATTTTCTGACCTCTCTCTCACTCCCCTTCTCTCCTTTTGTCTCCTCCACACCCCTCTCTGGCTCTCCCTCTCCTCTCTCTAGCCTTCTCTCTCCATCTCTCTTGTAGGGTGGCATGCCCCACCTTGGTCAAGGAGAGGGAGCACACTCAGCCCCAGTGGCTAAGGGGGTGGTGCCACATGGTGGCATACCCAAAGTCGAGTTGAAAAGAGACCCAATAGTCGTCTATGCTCTCAGCACCACCTTAGTTAGAGGGTATTGTTTGAGGTACTTCCCACTTTAGAGGATTCAGTAGGACCAAAGCCTCAAAGTACACCATCAGTTCAGTAATCGGATGTGAGATGTGCCTAAGTTCTTGGGGGGTACCCTAGGAAAAGGATTAATAAATCTTCACAGACTAGAGATGGTGTCAATGCAAAGTTAGAACTTTGGAGGGATGCTCTAGGATCTAAAGGTTTTAAAATTTTCTGGACCAAGACAGAATATATGAAATGCAAGTTTAGTAATAATAGAAGTAGGAACGAGGAATTCATTAAGATTGATGGCCATGAAGTACCTAAAAGAGCTTATTTTCTATATCATGGGTCGAAAATTCATGAGCATGGAGAGATTGAGGAAGATATCATGTATAGAATTAGAACTAGGTGGGCAAAGTGGAGATATGCTTTTGGAATCTTACGTGACTATTGCATACCAATGAATGGGATAGATTTTTGGGTGGTCAAGAAACAACATATTTATAGAATGAGTGTAGCTGAGATGAAGATGTTGAGATGGATGAGTGGTAAGACAAGAAAAGATAGAATTCAGAATGAATACATCGGAGGGAACTTAGGGGTGGCTCTAATAAGCAATAAGATGAGGGAATATAGACTTAGGTGGTTTGGCCATATATGGTGTCGACCTAGAACAACATTGGTTAGGAGGGGCGATTTGGTTTAAATAGATGACTCTAAAAGGGTAAGGGGATGGCCTAAAAAGACGTGGATAGAAGTAGTGAGAAGAGATATGGTGATCAATAGTCGGACTTAGAGTATGGCCCTTGATAGAGCGGAATGTTGGAACGGGATTTGTGTAGCCGACCCCAAATATTTGGGATAAGGCTCGATTCATGATGACGACAATGATGACCTATATATATATGTTAACTTCTCTAAAAAAAAAAAATACGACCGGTGTGCCAAGACAAATGGTGGGACTACACCAATTATTGGAGATGCTTCTAAAGGATGCAATGAATTCAACAAGCTCGAGGACGCTCGACCCTAGGAGAATGATGTTAGTTTTTTTTTTTTTTTGGTAGGAGACTAAAGTTGGATATGCGATTGTTTGGTCCCTTTTTCTATTTATTTATTTAACTTCAAGGTATTTGTGTTTTTTTTCATGTAGAGAATTGAGGGGTAGAGTTAGAAGTTTAGAAACAGTTTAGTTTCTAAAAGCCGACGGATTAGGATTTAATAGTAATAGGGTTTCTCAAGGAGCAAGTTGGGCTTGGGGGTTTTCTTCTATAATTATAGAAGTATTGGACAACAAAAACTGGAGAAGAATTGAAATTTTGGTTCTTGTGAAAATATCGTTTTGGGGTAGACTTCTCTTCAGACGTAGAGAAAGGGTTGAATATCTCAAACTTTGGGTGGACTCCCCCGTAGGCCTAGAAATAGGGTATATTCTCTCACCCTTCCTTATATTTTTTATATTTTTGGTTTATATCATTTTTCGTTTCCCTCCTTGCATCAAACTGTTCCTTCTCAACAATTTAAGCCGTGGGTTGCATGGCATCTACTTCTGCCACCTTGAACTCATCCAATGTTTTGATAGTTAAGTGACATATCCAATCACTAGTTTGTATGCCCTCATCAGTCTTAAAGCAAACCCCTCAGGCGACCAGGGACTTATAAGGACATCTACAAGGTGATATCACAACGTGCTTTAATCCATCATGTATTCCTCCTTAATCCATCATGTATTCCATACATTATATCATATCAGCTGCCTTTATCCATCATGCATTCCATACACTATATCATACCAGCTCCTTGTGTGATAGATAAATGAGCCAAATATAAGTACATAAAGGAGTAAAAGAAAACATGACAATATATTACATTCTCTAACATTCATAGAAGCCAATCGTGGTGTGATGCTCCTTCATTCTTGAGGCTGTTACAGATTTTGTCAATAAGTTTGCTGTCATCAAGTATGATGGGATGTACTCAAAGCTAATCTTTCCATGCAAAATGAAGTCTCCTGTAGTATGAAAGCTTTAGTTCTTGGTCAGCCCATGATGCTTAGATTTTATTATAGCAGCCTAATTGTCACAATGAATTGTGAATGAAGCTCCCACAATATTTGGAAGGGTTATCTCCTATAAGAAGCTTTGCTACCATCTGGCCTCCCAGCTGACTTACCTCCCAGATCCCCATACTCTGATTTAATGGTCGAGATTCTTGCTTCTTACTATCCCATGAAATGGCATTGCTGCCTTATTTAAATATCCACCCACTAGTGCTTTTCTTGGTATTATCTCCCCAACCTGTATCACTAAAACCTTAAAGAATAAGAGGTAAGTATCTGTAGCAAACGCCATACTTCTTCAATTGTATTTTATTATTCTTTTCCAGTCCTCCATTACTTGCATTACTTACCAAACCCACTGCATTAGCTTTGTCGCATCGTGCACAATTCATGGCATGAGCATGGTAAATTTGGTGCTTGCCGTTAAAGTTAGCTACATAATAATTCTTTATGAAAACAAACCATATGGAATTTCATGTATGTATGAAGTGTGAGATATGTGTAAGTGATAACTATACAGTTCACATTGAAGAGTCATCCTACAATTGATGTTCTTTAATATTGTTGAATGGATTACATCTTGGAGAATCACCCGAGTGATAATGTTCTTGATTACAGTTTCAAAAAATATACATCTTATGTTCGACTTATCCTTTAATATAATTGTTCGGTTAATGTATTGGCTTCCACACTTCAAATTTCTTATAATTTTGTCTTTAGTGTTGTGGGCTAAGTATTGTGCAAAGCATACTTGTTGTTTGTTTTAGTATTCTAATAATTTAGCAGTTTACTTTCTGTTCATATTATTTATTTTGTAACTCAGGTGTGAATTTGATTTTGAATTTGTAAGGTTGTTATACCAAAGACATATAGCAAGTATACCTCAAGGAAGGTTCTCACCACTGAATGGATAGAAGGAGAGAAACTATCGCAAAGTACCGAAGATGATGTTGGAGCCCTTGTGAATGTTGGGGTTATATGTTACCTTAAGCAGGTTCATTTCTTCAAGCACATACCTGGAATTTTATGCTTCTTTTCTCATATTTCTATTTCATTCTCTCTCTTTGGATCATCTGACTCATCAAATCATAATCAAATATAATGCAGGGAAGAACAAAGCATTGTACTGCCAAAAATCCTATAGCCTATGTCCATTTCATTCTTGTTCATCCCTTGTTACATATCAACTTACTGAGTTGTTAGTCATCATCTTTGCCTCCTTTTTACATGACTGATGTCAATAACGAAAGATCAGTGTTCAGAAACTTGCTCGGGCAGTGGACTAGGCAACCCCAAACTGAACTACTCGGGCAACTCACTTCGGACTCACCATAGTTATTCCCTAGTCAATGAAAGGGGAAAAAAAGGCCCTGAAAAAATTGGAATGAATTCCAAAAAAAACCAGAAAACATTGAAAAATTTCTGAACTCAACACTTTTTTAAGTCTCTGTGTGTATAAGAAAATTGACAAAAAATGGAAACTTACTTAATTTTTTTGGAAAGATTATTGAAATACTCATTAGAGATGAAATACTTAACATTTTGTCAATTTGCAACTATTTCAAAACCATGCGTTTTTAATGGGTATTTAGAAATTAAATAAAAAAATATGGGTTAAGTGTTTAATTGTTCATCTCTAATGGGTAATTAGATAAAATTTCTTTTTTTTATAAAATGCAACAATTACATAAATAATAATAAAAGATTGAGTGATTCTAGTAAAGAATCAAATATATTAATTTAAACTGAAAAAGATTTACCCAAAATTATGAGGCTGATTGATGCAGTCCTGGGCCTGCAGGATGTTGCTGGGAAGCACTCAACCAGTTAGGTAGGGGTGGAATCACTCATACCGAGTTAGAGGAACACTCAACTCCGATGGAGGACTCACTCAACTCCAAAAGGCAACAAGAAAATGGTTGCAAATATTTCTTTTTTTCATTCAAAATTAATCTTCCATCTTTACAGCCATTGTATAGCACATTTATAAGTTCAAAACCTAAATTTACATGCTTCCACAGACCCACTAAGCAAGTCCCACTACATTGGAAGACCAAAGCCTACCTTTGGAACTCTTAAGACAATAACTACATGCCAAACTAACCTAGTACCTGCGCAACATATCCTCTAATGCAAAGTACATTGACTTTAATGTGAGACTCCTTTCTTCCATATAGAATTTTCCAACACAAAATAAACTCATGCACTTGCATCATGCAATACCGATTCCCCAGGGTAACAACCACGCTAACTAGGTGTCCACCTTGGTGTTGAGTAATAGTGTCGAAGTATAGGACTATGCCCTGACTGGGCACTGCATTACCGATTCCCCAGTATTCATGCTCGGTGCAAATCAGTGCCTCCAATCGTTATCCAAGGTTCCTCATACCCCAACAATAAGACCCCCGAACCAATTTTGGGTTTCAAGAATGGATCTAGGGTATTTGATATCTTGAAAAATTAGGATGATCTTTGATTGGAATTTCAAATATCTAAAATCATATTTATTTTGACTTTTTTATGTAAATCAAGGTTATGGTTGGATCAAGAACACAAAACTATGCATATGGATCAAAATTCATTAGGTAATAACTACAGATCGCAAAGAAATAACAGTTTTTCAAAATTGACCAGTTTTTTTCAATCCCAAAAATTTCTCATATTTGGTGTTCTTTCTAAAATCTATTGGTGTTAAAATCCAGATCAGGCTAATTTCTTACTTAAAATGAATTTTTGGCTTAAATGGGCAACCCTAAAGCTCAAAACTTGAAGAAACAAAAACAAAGGGGGGCGGATTTTGAGCCCCATTTTAAACTTAGCAATGTGCAGTAATCCTAGTGACTTACCCTGATATTGTAGCAACCTGGGTGAATCATGCCAGAGTTTTACAGTGCTCTGATGAGTTGCTACAGTAATTTGCTGAGCACTATACAAGTCATATACAGGGTACATTATGTACCTGTTCCAGATTTTGCACCCTACCGAGAGCCTGAGTCTGAATCTAGATGGGCAAGTTTTAGATAACTGCTAAAGGGGATGTAAAGTGTGAAATAGTTGTTGTAAAAGTATTAGTTACCTCAAGTAATGTCAAATGGTCCTTTCAGCCACTGGATGTCATTAAGGAGTTTCCAAACTCAATGTAAAAAGTTGATCGTTTAAATTTGCTACCCCTTGAGAAAAGGTGAGCTTTCTATCCTGGTAGAATCCCTGGGACCGAGTTCCAGCATATCCAGCTTCCCATTCACCTAGATCCTTCGCGTCAAAGGAGGTCTTTATGGAACTTTTCAAATATTTCTTGAAAAGATATGCAAATTATTATGGAAATTTAAATGGAAGAAAAAAGGGGGTTAGTGAAGGATATCCTTTTTTTATTATAGTCTTATTAGGTTGCTCACCTTGATTAACTTAAAAGGGGAAGATGCTTTTTTGGTTGATCATGCTATGGGATTCAAGAGCTTGATGGAATGGGAAGGGCTAGCAGTTCATCTCTTACTAAAGCCATAATAGTATGCTAGTCATGACAAATTTATTACATAAGTAGGGGTAGCAACCGAGCCCGGCACAGACCGGACCGAAGAGGCCCTCGTCCAGTCTGTTCTGGGCCTACCATCCTTAGCCAATGGTTGCCTGACCCTGGTTCGGTCCTTGGGCTGTAGTTTATGGCCCAAGCTCTAGTTTTTAGGGCCAGGCCAACCAGGCCGGCTCCCAACCCATTGCCAGCCCTACACATGAGAATGAGAAATTTCGTAGGAAAAATGGTTAACATTTCTTTCTATATATTCTGGGAAATGAACTTTTCTGCACTGTTATAATGCATCATGGTGGTCCTCTCAGGATGGATGCTTTTTGGATACTCAAAACCTTTTAATGATGTTGGTTTTGGGGTTTTAATTTGTCGGTTTTGGGGTACTTCTTTCTGGCTTTAAATGTTTTCCAACTTGTTGAGACTTGAGAAAGAAATGAAATTGCATTTTGGCCATCTAATGAATGCTTGAACCATTCGATGACATACTCTATACAGTGGTTTTTCCATTGCTTCAATTTGATTTAATTATATAAGACTAATCTAGTTTATGTCAATAGATGGTAGTAAATATGATCTGGCTGGATATAAAGGAATATATTAGGTCTAGCAGTTCGTACCATCCTCCTAATTTATCCACATCAGGATGTAACCATATGCGTCCATTATACATTTATCTTTTGGACTGTTTTTTCCTATGTGATTACATTATAGAATTAATATCTTTTATTGTGATAATTGAGTGTGACCAGCAGTTGTCGCTCAATCTAATACATTTTTCCATGTGGATTTCAGTTGCTTGATACTGGGTTTTTCCATGCTGATCCACATCCAGGAAATATGATCCGAACTCCTGATGGGAAGCTGGCTATACTCGACTTTGGTATGATCTTCTCTAATGGCCCATACTGTTGCAGACTTTAATGTATAATTTCCACTAAGAATGTTAAATTTTTTGTCATTATACAGTATAAATTGATAAATGGTCCCATTTCTGTGGGAGATACATTTACCATTTTACTGATATACATCTTGTCTTAGCAGGTCTTGTTACCAAATTAACTGATGATAAAAAATATGGGATGATTGAAGCAATTGCTCATCTTATTCATCGAGATTATGATGCGATTGTCAAGGATTTTGTCAAGCTTGATTTTATCCCAGAGGGAGTTGATTTAAATCCCATCTTACCAGTTCTAGCTAAGGTTTTTGATCAGGCCCTTGAAGGAGGAGGAGCAAAGAACATTAATTTTCAGGAGCTGGCCTCAGATCTGGCTCAAATCACATTTGATTACCCATTCCGAATACCACCTTATTTTGCTTTAATAATAAGAGCAATTGGTGTGCTGGAAGGTATTGCTTTAGTGGGCAACCCAGATTTTGCTATTGTGGATGAGGCATACCCATATATTGCACAGGTGGGAGTTAATTTTGGGTTGATTAAATTATTACATATTTGCCTCAAAAGTATTGCATCAGCCTGTTTATTCTCACATATGAACTCTTAACGCATGTGGGAGTGAGTTGAGGGTAGGTCTGACTATTTCAAATTTCTTTCCTAGAATTGCATCTGCTTGCCCATTCGCATTTATAAAACTCTGGGCTGCAGTGCTGAAACTGAAAATTATCTATTTGAAGTTTTGAGATAAGATTGCAGAGAGTAACATGTAAGTTGAATGTACTTTTAATATTATCAATTGAAATGCAGCTCCGGTGGTCTAATGTATTGCACTCGAACTTTACCGTTCAAAATTAGTTGGAATTGCATAATCATTCTCCTAATCTTCAATTCCTAACCTTGCCACTTGTATGTGATCACATATTTAAAGATCTTGTTTTACCAATTGTGTTTAAAAGATACATTCTTTTAGCTACAGATTCTGATCGTCCTTGAAGATAGCCCTGGTAATTGAGAAGTGGGAAGAATGTTAGTTTCACTTGTTAACTCTCTTCAAAAGGCACAATAATTAATGATTTCTGAGACACTGTTACTCTTTAATTTATTTTATAAATTTTGGCAATTTAAAAATTGTACTCATTGACATTTCAAAATATGACTTTACTGCTATGTTGAAACATATGGAAAAAGAAAAAGAAAAAAAATTGTATTGAAAAGGGAAATTTATAGGAAAGTCCTGTTTTATTTTTTATATTTAAAAAATAGTTTTTTACATGCACGAAACCTATTGTGGAATTTCTTTGAGCTTTTACTTGTAAGACCACGACAAAGTGATTAGATTGCAATTATGCTGCTTGTTATTATATGATGGAAGAAGTAGAGATTTATGGGATTGATAGAGCCATATTCATATCTTTATTTTTATCGGTGATAGTAGATACTAACACAATCTAATTTGTCTCATGTGAAACTGAAGTATGCCCATTGTTGTTCTTTCCTTTCTGCTTATCAGAGACTCTTAACAGATGAATCGCCCAGGTTGAGGAGTGCTTTACGTTACACAATATATGGAAAGTCTGGTGTTTTTGATGCTGAAAGGTTCATCGATGTCATGCAAGCCTTCGAAAATTTTATTACTGCAGCAAAAAGTGGAGGAGGGGAGGATTTGAATGGTAACATGGCATCCCTTGGTGTTTTGCCGAGTCAGACTGAATCTCTTTTTCCTATGTTGCCATCAAGTTCGATGCAGCCTCAGCAGAATGTCCAAACAAGGGCAGCTTTAGCTTTTCTACTATCTGATAAAGGGAACTTCTTTCGAGAATTCATTCTAGATGAGGTATCCACACCAGCTTTGTGGAATTCATAGAATTATTTATTTATCTTTAAATACTAGCTTCCAAATCCATCTCTTAATCCTCGTTCTAGATAATATAACTAATTTAAATTATTTTTACAATTTATATTGTGCATCCACTAGTTCTTTTTTTCCTAAGAATCTTATTATGAGAATTGTGTTTCATAATCTTTAAACTGTCACTGATAATTATTGTTCATCTTTCCCATGAGTATCAATAATACACATATGTGTGTATGTTTATATGCCCAATGTAACGGTAGCGATATAATACGGAAGTGATCCTAATACCAGACACTCCTAGGATACTTCATATTTAATGATTTAACTATAAAAATATAATATGCATGAAAGGACAGTTGGAAGTAGGGAGAAAAGATATAGGGACTCATAGCCTCATTGAGGGTATGACCCTGGATAAAACAGAAATAGGGACTATGATTCATGTAGCTGACCCCAAATAGTTGGGAAAAGGCTTTGATGATGATAATGAACTATGAAAACAAAATATGCAAAAGTATCAAATATGTATATTGATATGGTCTGTATCTTAATATTCCCACTTTTCTAGTTCCTATTCCATGAGACATTTCTTATTAATCTTTGGGTTCCTCATACAAACCAAGAATCTTGTAAGACATGTATGTCACATTTCAACTGCATGGAAATTGTGCCTAGGTTATTTAATTGGTGCTATGCATGTCTATTTCTAGAAGGCGAGACATATCTTGCATTTAAACACATGCACTTGCTTCTATAGTTCCAACATTTCTTTCTTGCTTGTCCCACAACCTGTCTTAACTTTAGGAGAGTTGAAAAGATGATCTTGATCTCAGTCCGAATGTATTTTATATAAAATCAGGAGAAGAGAAGAGATAGAAGAGTGAGAGAAGAGAAGATATGAGAAACAAATAGATAGACTACTCACTTGGGTTCATGATTCATGAAATGTGGCAAAGTTTTATGCTGGCTGCCCTACCTAATACAACCCTCCTCTTTTATTTGGGCTTGCATACCTCATGACCGGCTTGGCTGGCTTGGGACCGGCCATGGCGGAGTTTATGCCCATAACTATATATTACACTTTCAAGATTCCCCTTTAAGTTGTAGAATGGAAATCAATCATGCCCCGCTTGGCAATTATATTTTCTAGTTTGTCACATATAACTGGTTTTGTGAAGATTTTTGGTGGTTGATGTATTGATTTCACCTTCAATTGCTTAGTTCTCTCCTAAAATACAGGGTTCGTAGAAATGTGATGGCCGATTCATTATCACAATGACAAGTCATTGGTAACTTTAACTCGCAGGTCAGCTAATGCAGTTCTAAGCAATGTTGTTAGGACTGGCGGGACCGGTGATCGAACCAGTGAAGGCACCGGTTTGGTTGGACCGGCCGAACTGGACCGTTTCACCAAGGTCGGACTGGTCTAAGACAATTAGTAATTAACAAAAAATGTGAAGTAAGGAAAATCTGGGAAAAAATTAGAGAAAAACAGAGAATCAAAAAATGAGAAACCTAAAATTTCAAAAAAGAAGTTTTGCCTTTATTTATTTATTTATATTTTCTTTTTTCTTTTAATTTTTCTTTTTATTTCTATTTTTATTTTTCCTGTCTTTCAGATTTTCAATTGTTTTTTGTGCATTTTCCAGACCAAAAATTGAAGAAAGAAAAGTAGAAAAACTAAAAATATGCCCCAAATATATTTCTATTTGTTTTTTTGCATTTCCTTTTTTTGTTTAACTTTTAATGGATTTTACAAAATATAAACTAAAAGAGAATTGCAATTTTGGAACACAGAAGTTTCTTTTTTTGGATTCTATTTGTGATTCACCTTTTAAGCCCTTACAAACTATAGCATTTAAAGTTAAAACTATAAATGTATAAAAACGATAGGAAAACCAAAACTTTTAGGGTTTTTCCTTTTTTTTAAAATATTTTTGGAGTAATATTTTGAGGCTGAATATAGAGCAATGTGAATTGATGTGGTTGAAGTGAGATAGGTTTACAATTGCTGATCCTATGAAGATGTATTGTGGTACTAAAGCTGCAACCTATATAGCCTGCAATCTTGTGTTTCATGAGAGAACTAAGGCTATTGAAGTAAACTATCACTTTATTCGAAAGAAGATTCTTAGAATGTTAGATCTAAAGATTAGTTGGCAGATACCTTCTCCAAACCTCTTGGTCGTAATCTGATCAAACAATTTGTTCCAAATTGTGCATGGGTGACATTGACATTTATACTCCCGTTTGAGGAGGAGTGTTAAAAGTCCATCCATCTTTGTTTTTCTTTCATTTAAGTTATTAGGACATAAATGTCTTATTTTCTGTTTGTATGGGCAATATTGTCTTTTTTTTTATCATTCCATTAATAAAAAAGGAGTTGAGAGGTGTATGAGACTCAATTGACTCTCGTGTCACTCTCTCTTCTCTCCTCTCTCTTTTCATCTTTCTCTCTCTCTCTTTCTCTTGTCAGCTTTCTTTTTTGACTTATTATTGACATGGAATAAATTACAAAAGATACCCCTATTTAGATAATGAAACCATAATTTGACCTCCTCATAAATAGACATCACGATTCAACAAGGAGGCTCTTAGAGTTCGTTTAATACTTCTATTTGACCGATATACAGCAGATATCACTGGTTATTAAGAAAGCTACTAACCAGAATCTCTTACTCTGGTTGATGCCCCTTGTTCTTTAGATTGACAGGTTAAGGTTTCTTGAGCAAACGTTTACAGTTTTACTTGTTAAACTAGGAATATAGTTTTTGGTTAAAATTATGTATTCTTTTCATTTACTAGTGATGGTTAAACCCTTATCTATAGATGTACTTGGGCACAGGTGATTAAATTAACCCACTACATAGCATATACAAAGAATTATAACTATGCCCCAGGTACATGAGTACCATATATGCATGCCTGTCAATATAATGTGCATAAGGCGCATAGAATCCTCGTGTTGTCATGAATTCCTCGGCAAAAAATTCATTTATGGCTTTTAATTTTCAGTAGAACTGTATGTAAGGAATGCATGTAACATATTTCATATACCCTTAATTTGCACGTAACTGGTGATTTACTGCTAGTTGCAAGATTTCTTCCTTATACTTTTGCCACCATTCTGTGGGTGGTCTGATCTCACTTTGGTGTTTTTCCACCCCTTTGATCTATGAACTAGTTGTGTTCAGTCTCTGTTACACATGGGAAACATAGCATTGACTGGTGCATTGTTGAACCTGTATGAGAAATTTCAGAGAATTTTCTCTGTTTTGTCCAGTTTATCTTGTGAAGTATTTGTTTCCATAATTTGAATGATCACTGCTTATCTTTCATTGTGGGTAATGAATATAGCTTATTTTTTAGGCTAGATAATTATAAATTAGTTTGTATGAAGCAACTGGATGGTGAAATAGACTAAACAAGATATAGTTCTAATGCAACTTTCTTTGACCATTGTAATGTATTATTGCATTTGTGCAGATGTAAATGTTAAGTCAAGTTTCTGTAGAATGGATGAGCATAAGTGTGTTTTTTTAACATGTAGTGTTGATTTTGGGAAGCAGATTGTGAAAGGTATTGATGCTATATCCAGAGATCAGCTAGTACAGATTACATCAGCATTAGGATTTGGAAGATTGACTCCAATGCTCAGCATGGTTCCAGTCCTTGGGAGCTTCAAACCTACAGCATTTATACCTACTGTGACTGAGGAGGATAGAGTTGCACTCAACAATGTTCAGAAAGTTGCTGAATTCCTTGTCACTGGAACATCACAACCAATAGCTGCAAATCGGGTAAATTTTTGTTTATATTAGAAATAATTAATAGTGATACAGTATTGGTGAAATTTCTGATTGTTATCTTTTTTTAATGCAACAATCTGGAATATGACACTATCAGTTTATCACTTGAACCTTCAAACCTTTGGATTGCACTGGAACTCTTTGTATAAAATGTTAGGTGATTACAGTTCCCATCAACGTTGTTCGTGTGGTAGGATGAGTTCATGTTGTTTGGTGTTCCCTGTTTCCATCAACCACATCCGCTAGTAGGTTAATTTCTTGTTGTTTGATAAGTGTGTGGTTGACTGATTGATCTTAACTAGACTTCAGTTTCATGTTATGAATTGTATTATTGTGGCTTAAAGCAGTATTACATAGACATTGACATGCGTATAAATATCCAATTTCTGCCGAAGGTGTCTGATATTTTGGTTTAAGAGAAGCAAATACGGCTGGATATGTTCACTCTCATCTATTCTACAGAGATTAAACCATGTTTTAGCGTGGGGACACGTGACGATCAACTAGAGTAGGACCCTATGGAGAGAGACTTCAGGGCAATTACCTACTGAGGGAGGCTCTGCAAAGTGACAATTTTAGGCAACTAACTTCTAGTTCCATTCAATTTCTATTTCTTTGTATAATAAATACATTCTTAGGTGATTTAATTGGAAATATTAATAATAATCCATTTGGGAATGGAAACTTCACTCCTGACCAGTGTTTAGGAACTCACCTGCGGCTAGGTACCTGGCCAAGACGAGTTACTCGGGTGAATGTAAAAATAGAAAAAATATAAAAAATAATTGAGAGGTAATAAAAGTTAAATAAAACCAAAAGCAACTTTAAATGGTCCAAATAGGCTTAAAAATGTACAGAAAAAATGGATTTAAAAGAATTTGATTTATAGATGAGGACATTTTTAAAAATTCTAAATAAAAAGGAAAATATAAAAGGGTATTATGGAAAAAAATCTCACCAATCTTTGCTGTAGACATCCAAATTACATATAAAAGATTTATACAACAATCCCATATTTTTTTACTACCTTTTCCTTTTTTTTTTTTTTATGTACCCCAACTTGTACATGCAACTCGAGGCAACTTGACCTCGCCCATAGGGCAAGACTGAGTAACTCGACCGATTCCGAGTGGACTGGGCTGATTCCCATGACATTGCTTTTAACAAATACTTTATCTAATCTTAGGAGGAATTACTTGAGGTGCCGACTTATGAAATAGATTCTCTCCTATTTTGAGGGGTTATTCACATTTCACTGGAAATATAATCTGGTTTAAAAAAAAAAAGACATTTCTTTTCTTCTTCCATATAGGAATTGCAATCACAATTACAAAATATGCATTGCACGTGCCTCTTCCTAGTGTAATAAAATTTTATGAAATTGTAGAGCATACGACCTCCATATAAAAGTTCTTGATTTCAAACTCCAGCTTGAGCAAAATATGTTCTTTTATTTTGGTCATGTTTGGAAGTGTCAACACACTCTTGGAGTGTGACTTGTGTTGAAATGCGACATCAGATTGGTGCTGGAGTGTTAGGGTAACATGGGTAGGAAGTTATTCCCTCTCCCTCAAGAGATTGTTAGTCCATTCTAAAGCACCCGTGGCTGAAATGTTATTAGGTAAGCCTCTTCTCATCGAATGTAATATTTGACATGTATGTATGGATCTATAGATGTGTCCGGGCTATCTATTTTACATCTAATTGTTTCTTTTGTTACGCGCAGACACACATGTATGTATGTATAGGTGTACCCTGGCTGTCTAGGTTTTTTTTTTAGGGTAAGTAGGCGGACTAGTTTACATCTAATCGTTTCTTCTCTCACTCACACACATGTATGTATTTATGTATGTATGATGTACGTATAGGTATATCCTTGCTGTCTATTTTACATCTAATTGTTTCTCTTCTTTTTTTAAATTCTTCATCTGCTAATAATGAGGACATCTTCTAATTTTGGGGTCAAACAATTATCCTTAGGGCCTCAATATAACACTCTTTTTTTCTTTCTGGAAAGGGATGACCTGTATTCTTTGCAATTTTCTCTTCTCAAAATAATCCATTTCCTGGGGTTCTTCTTTTTGGATATCTTCATGATCATGTTCACCAGTTTGGTGTCGAGCGATTCCTGGGCCGTGATCTAATGACCTTGAAATTAGCTCTCATACATGTATCGAAAAACATTTTGTTAAGCCAATGGGCTTATATTGTGGCATGAGCCAATAGGAGCTTGAGGGATTTGTTTGAGTTGAAATTTGGAACAATATTCATCTTATCAGGCAATCAAAATATAAAAACAAAAAAATGAATTTGCAAAAAACAGGGAGAAATGGGTTCGCTGTTTTTGGTGAATGGGGGCCTTTCATTGATGGATAGTGGATCTAACCTTGAAAATTCAGATTCCCTTTTTTTTTTTTAGAATTTTTGAATAAATTAATTACATAATGTCAGCCAAAACAAAGTAAAACAGCTATGTAGCTCTCTGTTTTAGTATATATGGGCTCATACGTTCTTTTGTAATGTGACGTATGTGACATGTATTGCTCAGTGAAAAAGAAAAGACCCTTGACGTGTTCCTTTTTATTCATGTTGACCAACAGGATGTAGATATCACCCGTGTCATTCGAGACCTTCTCCCAGTTTTGCCAGGAATTTCAGCTCGTGTGCTTCCTGAAATACTAAGCCGATTATCTTCGCGAGTGATGGCCCGACTTCTCCGTGAAGCATTCTTGTAGTGTATTTTGTAGATGCCTATAACTCAAATGGGTCACAGATGTAAGTTCATTTCCTTTGTATATATATATTAATTTTGCATTAAGGCTTATTCTTCATAAATGTTGTCTATGGCCCCTTCATGCATATATTTGCAATGCTCAAGAATTTGATCTTTATTACTTTCTTCGTTCTTTTCTCTTTGAATGTGTATGTGTGTAAGCATGTCCAGGTTGAAGAAGGAACACAATGTTCATTATTGGGAATACAGGCCCCTACCTGTATTTTCAAGTAGTCTAGGAATTAGTTTTTTAAAGGTATTAGTGGGAATGGAAAGCCAAACATGGTGACTAGGATGTAAGGGTGCTGCCACCACAACCCAAGCCCCTCTCCCAGATTGTTCATTATTTGGATAATGCTTTTTTTACAGCGTCAAGAGTTGGTATGATGATACATACTCCTAAATGCATAAATAAAATCTAGGGGCTTGTTTTACCCCTTTATAAGCTTTGGCTTTCTTAATATTTGACCGAAATTGGTTGAATGCTAAGAAAATGAGTATATTTTACTAAGTCTATGCATAGATTCTTTTAGATTTAAATGCCTTTCATTTTCTTGCATTTTTGGATGTATAAATGACATGATTTTTATGGTTTATCTTTGGTGTGATAGTTGCATATTTATTGGGGACATGTGCACAACACTAGCAGACCCACACCCACATCTCGAGGTTGATATGATTGATTAGATAGTTTTTCACTATCAAAATAACATTCTTTTATGTATTTTTGAGGTGTGTCGTTTTTCTACAATTTAAGGTTGCATCTTTATATAAACTTTTTCCTTAAAAAAATACCTTTCATCTAAAAACTCTAAATGCAGATCCATTTTTGTTCAGGAAAGTTTATTATACTTTCTTACTTATACATATTTTTCCTACGTCCCCCATCTCCCGACACTCCAATTTAAGGTGTGCCTTTGCTTTATTCTTGTTGTATTTGTTGGATTCTCATTTTAGTTATTATTGTGTTTTCTATGTTTTTTGTAAATTTATTGCATATATTGTGATTTTTGGGCATCTTATTTTCTTGTGATTAGGAAGTCACTTTTTGATGCGTTAGTTTTATTGTTACGGGATGCTCACCGCATCAATTAGAAATCAGGGTTATCCCAGTTTGTCTATAGTATTTTGATATACTAGATTTATTTTTTAAATTGACTTTAGATACAAAACTTGTAAGGTTGAGAATTTTTCGGATCGGGTTCGGATCCACCCAGATTTGGATCTAGATCTAGAAAGTATCCATAGCATTTGGATCTGGATCTGATGGTATCCAGAATGTTTAGATTCGG
>NW_006499920.1:499542-518453 GCF_000471905.2 Amborella trichopoda | reverse complement strand
ATTATTCAAATATATGATTCATCTGACAGTTCAGATTCAGACACTACTTCTTTAAGTAGTGATACTTCTTTCATAGGAACAATACATAATGATGCATTCTATTGGTCAGATATTAGTTCTAGTACAGAAGACGATTACAATTTCTGATATTCATACATTAACAAAAGAAGACAATCTTATTTTAGATCTAATAGAGAAAATATCTGATCCTGATGAAAAAAGAGAAATAATTACTCAGTTTGTCAATTTAACTAAAACAAAAACAAAACATATGCCATTAGTTAAGCCACCTGATAATTATAACTTTTCTAATATCATGAAACGTATCAGTCAGCATGAAGCCTCACAAAAAAAACCTACCATTGCTGAACTCAAATCCGAAGTAAATATAGTTAAGACAGAAGTAACCCAATTAAAAAATAGAATTCAAATCCTTGAACTCCTTAATACCAAAACCTCTAAAATAGACACAGACACCGATATCATTGAATTTGACCACTTACTCAACTCATATCATCCCAATGATTATATAAATCAATGCGAATCTTCTACTAAGAAATCAGTAAATGTCTTGAATAGAGTAATCACACAAAAATGGTTTATCTTAATAACCATTGTCATAAATAATGAATATGAATTCCAATCTCTAGCTTTAGTTGATTCAGGTACTGATCTTAATTGCCTCAATGAAAGATTAGTACCTACAAAATATTTCGATAAAACTACTCAAATTCTTAATATAGCGGATGGAAGTAGACTATTTATTAAATATAAGTTATCTAATGCAAAAATTTGTAATGAGGGACATTGTTTTCCCACACCAGTCATTATGGTCAAGGGACTCAGCCAAGCTGTAAGCCTTGGCGTACCCTTTCTTACTTTGTTATATCCAATTACTATTTCCCATACAGGTATTGAAACAAATACTCATGGTACTTCTATTAGATTTGAATTTCTTGATAAACCAAAAATCAAAGAAATTAATACTGTCAAACAAAGTATTAAGCAAAAAGAAGATTTTATAGGATCATTACAGCTTGAAATCAAACATAAAATTCTTAGTGAAAAACTTCAAACTCATGATATAATACAAAAAATACGACAACTCAAAAATTTTATTGCAAAAGAGATATGTAATGAATTACCAAATGCTTTTTGGCATAGAAAACAACATATTGTTGGACTACCATATGAACCAAATTTTAGTGAAACAAAAATACCAACAAAAGCTAGACCTATTCAAATGAAAACAAAATTATTACAAACATGTCATCATGAAATAAAAGATTTACTCCAAAAGAAACTCGTACGTCCTAGTTCATCTCCCTGGAGCTGCTCTGCTTTTTATGTCAATAAAAATGCCGAACAAGAACGAGGAGTTCCACGATTAGTCATTAATTATAAACCTCTCAATAAAGTATTACAATGGATTAGATATCCTATTCCAAATAAAAAAGATCTACTCGATAGACTAGTACATGCAGTAATTTTCTCCAAATTTGATTTAAAATCTGGTTTTTGGCAAATCCAAATAAAAGAAGAAGACAAATATAAAACAGCATTTAATGTCCCTTTTGGACAATATAAATGGAATGTTATACCTTTTGGTCTGAAAAATGCTCCGTCTAAATTTCAAAAGATAATGAATGATATATTTAATCCCTTCTACAGATTCATGATAGTATATATTGATGACGTTCTAATATTTTCTGAATCTCTTGAACAACATTTTAAGCATCTTCATACCTTTATTCATACAGTTAAAAATGCTGGGTTAGTTGTTTCTACTAAAAAGTTAATACTTTTCCAAACAAAAATTAGATTTTTAGGACATAATATACATCAAGGGACAATTATCCAGATTGATAGATCCATTCTTTTTACTGATAAATTCCCTGACAAAATTTTAGACAAAACTGAATTACAGAGATTCTTAGAATGTCTAAATTATATAAGTGATTTTTACCAAAATCTAGCTCTTGACGCTAAACCTTTATGTGACCGCCTAAAAAAAAATCCTTCACCATGGACTGAGGTTCATACCTTGGTTGTACAATGACTTAAACTTAAAGCCAAAGAACTTCCATGGTTAACTTTATCTGATCCAACAGCTTTTAAATTAATTGAATGTGATGCTTCTGAATTAGGACTTGGTGGAATATTAAAACAATCCATTGACTCTAAAGAACAATTAATAAGATTTACTTCCAAAGCCTGGAATCCAACACAAAAAAATTATTCTACCGTCAAAAAAGAATTACTTGCCATTATTCACTGTGTTTGTAAATTTCAAACTGACATTTTAAATCAACATTTTCTTATTCGTACTTATTGTAAAGCCGCCAAAGACATTCTGCAAAAAGATGTTAAAAACCTTGTATCCAAATAAATCTTTGCCCGATGGCAAGTTATTTTATCTGCTTTTGATTTCTCTATTGAGCATCTTCACGGTTCTACTAATTCTTTACCTGACTTTCTCACCCGTGAATTTTTTGCAGGGGGGACCGCGCATACTCAACGCACCCTAAGGACGATACGATTTCATCCGACGGTTTTTCATCTTACGGTTTGCAACTTTTTATTGCCAATAAGAATAACAATATGAATAATCCTCAATCTTCAAATACCAAAAAAGGAAAACAACCTATGGACTTAGTACCAAGTAATATGTTTGGGCCCCTTATGCCCATTAACCCCTCTTTAAGTCTAACACCTATGTCACCTCTCAGATCCTCAAATATACCTGAATACTTGATTCAAACTCCTCTTCAAAGTTCAATACAAACTTCAAGTCCGGCGTTTTCCCCGACAACATACCCAAATAAGCAAACCTCTACTGCTGCCAAATCAGTCTATATAGACACAGCCCTCTTAACAGATATATCTATTTCTGATAATCATGCACAACTTGACCCAAATAAATTAGCTCCTCTATATCTTGTGAACCACCTAAATCCATCATACGGAGTCAAAACCCGTGAATGGTATGAAGCTATTCTTATGGAAACTGGTTCAGTTTCAATTGTTCATTTTTATCAAGGTACGACTAAAGTATATGCTTACTCCAAATTTCAAATTAAAAAATTCCTTTCTTATGATGATTGGGGATGCAATCCTCTTCAGGGAAAAAAGTTATTGAATCCAGAATTTCAATATAAATATTATAAATATTCTGAGTACATAGAAGCCTGGCATAAAGTATTCTTTTACTAGAATCTAAATAATACTCATTCCTGGTATTTACAATTTAAACTCCCTATTCTTGAAAGATTTCCAAGTTGGTTCCGCCATTGGTTTTTACTATGGGGATCACAGACTCAAATCTTACCAGATGCTTTTCAAGCCTTGCAGACAAAATTTGCACAACATAATACTTGTACCGACCTAAATGATTTTCATCTCTACTTCATGGCTATCTACCAAATACCCTGGATCCTAAAATGGGATTACTCTATTGTTGAAAATAATACTAATAATTATGAGTATATTCTCAAACTTGACAAAACCCTTAAAATCAAATGGTGGGATATTTTTAGTACTGACCCTGCCTCCTTACCCCTGAAACGAATACCTCCTCAAACCAACATTCTAAACCCACCAGCATATAATACAGTCAGTTTACCCACTTTCTCAGCCTATCTGAAGAAAATGAAACAAGCACACCTTAATGTTATCCTGGAAGAATTAGAGCAAAATCTTCTGAATATATTTGCTCCCGATACTAATGCACCAACTACATCTGAAGAAACTGTGCAATCCGGCAATCCCTTGTTTGACGACTTCAGCCAAAGACCCGATGCTTAGTCCGGCCCAATATGACTCACTATGACGTCTAGCCTCATAAAAGCAAGATGCCTCTACAGTTCGATGATAGGACCTCATCATCATAAAGCAGATGCCTCCACAGTTCGTTGATATGACTTCACCAGGATAAAGCAGATATCTCGACAGAAAGATTCCCTTCTTTATAAATTGATAATACGTATCCAATAGTAAAGATGCCCCTTTTTCCTGTTTAGATTGATGTGACTAATTTCGGGTCACATCACGCTCACACCTCGACCGACGTGTTTCTTTCTCTTTTTTCGTCGCTCGCACATGCCACTCCCACAGACACCAAAGATTCGCCATCACAATCCATCACTGTCACCGACGCTCGGCTATCCCCTGCACCTGTCACGTACCCCTCGTCAGTGGACACCTTATCCTTTCAGCACCACTGGAGTTGCTTCGTCACTACGCTATCCTCTCTCAGCCACAAGCATTCCTTCGTCGCTACACTATCCTCTCTCAGCCACAAGTACTCCTTCATCGTTCATCTATAAATATCCACTCTCTCAGATGAAGAAGGCAGACTGCATCAAGGACTCAATGAAGCATCATCAGCATACTCAAGCTCTCTTATACTCTCTCATATTCTTCTTCTTCTTC
The DNA here is from genome assembly GCF_000471905.2 of Amborella trichopoda. The sequence continues at coordinate 514,022 of NW_006499920.1, read as the reverse complement.
TCTTTTTCTGTAGACAGTAGGTTAGTCATCTACATTCATCTACATTCAGTCATTTGTACATCACCAAAGTCGGTAACTTCCATATGACTTCTTTATTTTAGAATGTGTATTGTAATCTATCTTCCTTACCTTCCTACTATCTTTCTGAGTGGAAAAAGTTTACAAGTCTCTGTATACGTAATTAGTAAGTTATGCAATTTAATTTGTCTTTACATTCAAAATCTGTGACTATACTTATATTTCTTGGATCATATTTGATATATCCTGGCTTTCTGTTTTAATTATTCTATTTGTGTTTCTATATTATGTTACTATTCTACAACAATTAATAGCTTATAACTCTGTAATCTTTTTATATTTAAGATAAGTAATGGTAACTACTAAGGGTAGATCTTGCGGCAAAAATGGTATCAGAGCCAACCCTGTTTTAGAGATCTAAAAGTTAATACTAGTTCTCCTATCTTAAGAAAGTTAATAAATCATCCATTAAAGAAAGTTGGTCCAAGAATTGAGGTTAGAGACGCTCAGGACATCCAGTCAGTTGACCGTTTAGGCCAGGAGAGCCGCTGAAGTCTAGAAGCCGTAAGAGGTAGTCAAAGAGGACTGTCCAGATAACACTCAACCGCAACCTAATAATGGAAATTTTTTTTAAGAATCTGACGGATAAAACAACTAGTACAACTAATAGAACTCTAAGGATAAAAAACAAAGAAGAAATTATTATTAATGATATTGAAAACCAAATACAAAATTGGAACATACTTAAAGTTCCAATATCAGATGTCTATAAGAAAGGCACATTCGATTTAAAAATCGGATATGCTATTAAAACAGTAGAAGAGACTCTCTCTGTTACAAGTAATCGAGAAGACTTTCAACTACTATCTCAAAAGATATTACAAGTCCATAAAAACAAAAATTATAAATATTTACATATAGGATTAATTCAAATAGCTGTCAAACCTTTGACTCGTTTAGGACTAAATAATTCTATCCTAGTCTGCTTACGAGATACTAGACATAATAGATTTTCTGATTCACTATTAGGAATGGTCGAATCTAGTTTATGTAGTGGACCAATATATTTCAATTGTTTTCCCAATTATTCTGTATCTCTTACAGATCCAAATATTTTAAATGTTTTATCTTTAAATCTCAAAACTCAAGGATTTAATATGATGTTAGGTTCTCAAAATATAGCCATTGTTTATCGAATTTATTATAAAGTAATGAATACATTATGTCCAAATGTACTTCCAAATAGATACGAGAGGACAAACAATATTTTTTCAAACCAATATGGAAAAATCAAATACAATTATACCAAAAACAATATCATGGTCAGATATTGTTTTACCCCAAACATGGTCTATCCATAATGAAAATCAACCATCACAAATAACTAATCAAAACATTTCAGATAAAACTATTGAATATACAGATGGAAATATCGAAATTCAATTCGCCCCAAAAAATAGAATTACGCTAGATGATGCATCCATCTCAGGAACTTCAAATAATTATTCTTTCTGAGAATCAGAACCAGCAAGAAAGTCTGTTACTACATATAATAGGATCCCTTCTACCATACATATTCCATCAACACCAATAAAACCACAAATTACTGACTTACTAAGGACACCTGATAATATCATTATTACTCAATACAAAGAAGCTCAAGAAGAACTTGTTGAAACAGAGTTCATTCAAGTATTACATTTTGAAGAAACATTTGATAAAGAATATATCATAAATGATTTTTTATCCCTAGAAAATAAAAATATCAGAGAATGGTTTGTCAAAACTTTTGAACCTAGATTAGTGGAATTATCTCACAAAAGATTTAACAAATGGAGAAACAAGGGAAATAAAAGAACATGTTTTTTCGATTGGTTAAAAGACATTTTAAGCCAAAAGGGTATCCCTATTTTTGATTTTGAAATAAATACACTAGAAACCCAATACACAGTATTTAATACTATTGAAGGAAATACAATTAAAGCCATACATCCTCCTGAACAAAGCTTGAAAATACAAGGAGTTGCTACTAAAGCCTCTGCCACAACAGAATTAAATATAGAATCTTCAACTTCGACTTCAACCCAAATGGTTGTATACGAAACCGTCGCAACACCATATAAACTAAATAATGCAAATATAGCTCGTATAGAATTGCTTCCCCATATAATTGAACAAAATAATTATACAAATCTTTACCTTCATACACTTGGTCAAGAAACTAGTAGAATAGAAAACTTATTGCATCCACCTATCTATAAAGAGAAGAAACAATTATTTTTTAAACCTCCTCCTGACTTGAATAAAGAAAAATTCCATATAGGTGATGATAATAAAACACTCATGGATCAATTAATCTCTAAATTATCTAAATTAGAAATCAAAGATCCCAAACAAACCATTATTTTACCAAACAATGATAAAGGAAAAGCAAAAATTCCAGAACATGATAATATGACCCTTCAAGAAGAAATAATATTCCAAACCAATGAAAATATGGAACCACCAATTGCCAACACAATAGAAAATATACAACAGGCATTTTCTGAAATACATATTACTCCAGATACTATAAATCGAATCAACTACAGTAAAAATTGGCAACCAATAAATACCAGACTCTATTATAAGAGATCAACTCCAGTTGATATACAATTAGAAGAAGACCTTACAAGTCATACTTTTACATATACTGGTCGAACTATCATAGATTGGAATATTGATAGAATTTCCGATCATCGAATATTAGATACAATGAAACATATGACCATGTATGCTTCGGCATGTAAAATGGCTGGGAGCCATGATCAAGAAATAGCAAAAGCCATAGTCTCAGGATTTACTGGATGGCTAAGAGGATGATGGAATTCCTATCTCAATGAACAAACAAAACAACAAATATTAACTAATACTCGACAATGGACAGCAAAAAATGAACACAATCAGGATATGGTATATTCTGAAAGTGATGCTGTCAATTCTTTAATCTATACAATTGCCCTTCATTTTATAGGAAGTACTTCAATACTTGCAGCACGAACTGCTGATCTTTTATCTAATTTACGATGTTCTACATTATCACACTACAAATGGTATAAAGACGTCTTTTTCTCTCGATTACTCATACGCGAAGATAGTCATCTTGACCACTGGAAAGAAAAATTCGTAGTAGGATTACCATATCTATTTGCTGAAAAGGTTAAAAAACGTCTAAAAAATAAAAATAGTGGTGTAATCAATTACTCTCAATATACTTTAAGAGAATTATCTTCAGAAATCTGTGCTGAAGGCTTAGCCCTATGTAGCCGCAAGATCTACCCTTAGTAGTTACCATTACTTATCTTAAATATAAAAAGATTACAGAGTTATAAGCTATTAATTGTTGCAGAATAGTAACATAATATAGAAACACAAATAGAATAATTAAAACAGAAAGCCAGGATATATCAAATATGATCCAAGAAGTATGAGTATAGTCACAGATTTTGAATGTAAAGACAAATTTAAATTGCATAACTTACTGATTACATATACAGAGACTTGCAAACTTTTTCCACTCAGAAGGATAGTAGGAAGGTAAGGAAGATAGATTACAATTACACATTCTAAAATAAAGAAGTCGTATGGAAGTTACCGACTTTGGTGATGTACAAATAACTGAATGTAGATGACTAATCTACTGTCTACAGAAAAAGAGAAGAAGAAGAAGAATATGTGAGAGTATATGAGAGCTTGAGTATGCTTCGTTGAGTCCTTGATGCAGTCTGCCTTCTTCATCTGAGAGAGTGGATATTTATAGATGAACGATAAAGGAGTACTTGTGGCTGAGAGAGGATAGCGTAGCGACGAAAGAATGCTTGTGGTTGAGAGAGGATAGCGTAGCGACGAAAAAACTCCAGTGGTGCTGAAAGGATAAGGTGTCCACTGAAGAGATACAGAATAATTGGGAAAACAATTGAAATATATTGGTCCACTACATAAACTAGATTCGACCATTCCTAGTAGTGAATCAGAAAATCTATTATGTCTAGTATCTCGTAAGCAGACTAGGATAGAATTATTTAGTCCTAAACGAGTCAAAGGTTTGACAGCTATTTGAATTAATCCTATATGTAAATATTTATAATTTTTGTTTTTATGGACTTGTAATATCTTTTGAGATAGTAGTTGAAAGTCTTCTTGATTACTTGTAACAGAGAGAGTCTCTTCTACTGTTTTAATAGCATATCCAATTTTTAGATCGAATGTGCCTTTCTTATAGACATCTGATATTGGAACTTTAGGTATGTTCCAATTTTGTATTTGGTTTTCAATATCATTAATAATAATTTCAACCCTGTTTTAGAGATCTAAAAGTTAATACTAGTTCTTTTATCTTAAGAAAGTTAATAAATCATCCATTAAAGAAAGTTGGTCCGAGAATTGAGGTTAGAGACGCTCAGGACACCCAGTCAGTTGACCGTTTAGGCCAGGAGAGCCGCTGAGGTCTAGAAGACGTAAGAGGTAGTCAAAGAGGACTGTCCAGATAACACTCAACCGCAACCTAATAATGGAAAAATTTATTAAGAATCTGACTGATAAAACAACTAGTACAACTAATAGAACTCTAAGGATATATATATATATATATAGGGAAAAGTGAGTAATGACAATCCTCCCACACCCATGTGAGTAGAACCTCAAAGAATTACCATTAAAATTTGACACAGATCTCTAGAAAAGTTATGACATAAGTGTGGGACTTAGTGAATGGATTTATTGATAATTTTTCTAGAGATCTGTGTCAAAATTTAATGGTGGTCCTTTGGGGTCATATCACATAGGTGTGGGAGGGATTTCTAGTATCATTACGATATATATATATATATATATATATATATATATAAAAGAAAATTGTTTCATGCGGGTTGGATCACATTTCTATATATGCAAGCTTGGCCGCATTGAAACTGGGGGTGTATATATATATATATATATATATATATAAAGATTTTCTAAGCTATATGCTCGCAGTCGTCAGATCTTCAATGTGTAGTTCAAAATTTTTATCACTGTTTTAATTTTAATCTTTTTTCTATAAATCAAATTAAGATGAAATTTTTGATGTATATACTTAATACTATTGCGCAACATATAAAAATATAAAATAATTACTTTCAATCATTTAAAATGACCAAATTATCCCTGTCATTTTTCAGGGTTTTTGGTCATTTTATATTTTAGGAAATATTTTGTATATATATTTTTATTGTGTATCCTATTTTTTTAGTACACACATCCAAAATTTTACTTCTAAAAAAAGATTAAAATTCAGATAGCAAAGAGAGAAAACAATATCCTAAATTTACTAGTCCTAACTCTAAGGGACACATTTCTAACTCTAAGGGAGGAAAGATAAAGCAATATCCTAAATCTGCGGTTCCGGAAGAGACAGATATAGAGAAGAGAATAGTACGTGCTAAGGGAAGAGAGATAGTATATATATATATATATATAAATATAAAAGGACAGAGAGAAAGAAAGAGAGGGATAACACATCCAATAGAGATACATTGCTATTTTTTTCCCATTGATATATGTAATTTATCATTGATTATTGATTTTTATTTTTATTGTTTTTGTTTTTATATCACAGTTGATACGATAAGGAGACGAGGTTAAAAAAGAAGGAATCACGAAGTTATTATAAAGTGAAAGGGCTTAGACGTTTTTTAGAGTAGATGAAAACACACAAATTTTTTTCCAAAATTATCTGTCACTATCGTAATAGATTTTTTACCTATCACCGCGTGTAATGAATTTCTTGATTTTAAGATTACCCGACATTATCGTAATAGATTTTTCACCTATCACCGCGCAATGAATTTTTTGATTTTTGAGAAATCTCGTGTAATCTTTTTCCATTTCTTTACGATTAAGTGTATTGAAACAATGGAAATGTCATATTTCTTTGTAATTTATTGTCACGTAATATATTTTCAGGTACCCAAACGGCCTTTTATAAGTAAAAAATGTTAAAGAGTTCACCATGTGCTTTCCAAATACATATCGTATGCATCATATGCCTATCTGAACTATGAGTGGCGATGTGCATGACTATCTGAACTACGAGCTTGTGGCGATGTGCAGGAGGAGGCCTATCTGAACTACGAGCCTGTGGCGATGTGCAGGCGGATTTTCTAGGTCAGGCCTATCTGAACTACGAGCCTGTGGCGATGTGCAAGTGGATTTTCTAGGTCAGGCCTATCTGAACTACTAGCTGCGGATTTTCTAGGTCAGGCCTATCTGAACTACTAGCCTGTGGCGATGTGCAAGTGGATTTTCTAGGCCCTATCTGAACTACTAGGTGCGGATTTTCTAGGTCAGGCGTATCTGAACTACTAGCTGCGGATTTTCTAAGTCAGGCCTATCTGAACTACGAGCCTGTGGCGATGTGCAAGTGGATTTTCTAGTTCAGTCCTATCTGAACTACTAGCTTGTGGCTATGTGCAGGCGGAGGCCTATCTGAACTACTACGAGCCTGTGGGGATGTGTAGACGGATTTTCTAGGTCGTTTGGGTCTTGTGGATGAGTAATGAGTTATGTTTGTGTCTGGTTTCAAAACGCAGACTACCCAACCCTAGGCGGCGACCGCTTAGACGGACGATCGTCCAGGTGGGCAGCCCTATGGACAGCCCTAGCAGTCTCTTAGACGTGCGGCCGCCCAAGGCCTAGGGGCGGTTGCTTAGGTGAGTGGCCCCTAGTCGGCCGCTAACTCAGGTGTCAAGCGCATAAATGACTTATTATTATTATTATTATTTCCTTTTAATTTTTTTTAAATATAAAAGCTTTTTAGATGATTTTTAGGTTTATTTGAAACTTAAATCCACAAAAACTCATTTTAAACATAAAAAAAAATCTCACAAACACTAGATTTTGATCCAAACATCATCCAGATAGATTAGATTTAGTTTTGAAGTTTTTTTAGATTTAGTTTTGAAGTTTTTCAATCCTATTATAGGATGTTTTTTTATTATTTTAGCACTAGAAAACATCTAAGATATGGAAGTTTGGTGTTCAAATCATCAAAGTAAGTGCAAAACTTTATTTGTTAAATTACTTGTTTTATTTCAAGATATCTTTATGGTATTTGGTGAGATTCGGGTTGAAAATTTAGTTATAATTTAATTTTCAAAATTTTCACGTGTTGATTATAATTGCCAATCAAAATTGCCAAATGATGACAAGAACAACAATCAAAATTGCCACTAAAATAACCTCAATGCTTTACCAAATCCTCTATAAAGTCCCTGCAATACCTCAAACCCATCCAAATTTTAGGAGAGAGAGACTCGCAATACCTCAAACCCATCAAAATTTTAGGAGAGAGACTTTCGCTGTCATGAGAGAGTATAGCACTGTTGTATAGAGAGAGACGAAGGAGAGAGGAGAGAGAATTGAGTTGGGTCCCCATTAGAGAGAGAATAATATGTTTTATGGAGAGAGAAAGTCTAATAATGTTGTATGCATCGCGAAAGATGCATGAGAGAGAGTACAGCAAATATTTCATGAGAGACAGTTAGTCAATGTTGAATGAAGAGAGAGAGGCTAATGTTGAATGAAGAGAGAGAGGCTACACTGATGTTAACGAGAGATAATTGACAGGTTCTCATGAGAGGGAGGGCCTACGTCATGTTCGAGGTACAAAACAGTTATAGTGCAGGTAAATGCTATCTTAAGAATAAAAGTCTAACTCCAAGGTACAATTCAATTTCTACCCAGAAAATCAGAGAGGGATTTACTTACGCGGTGGTGAAGCCATCGTCCTTGAGGGACATGAGGCCCTTTATTCCTCACAACGGTTCCCAACAACTAGTTTTCCACCTGCCTAAACATTCATTTACGACCTTTAACGTACATATACACTACTTATAATATCCTCCCTAAAGTATAACACATAAAGGAAAACATATTCTCCTTGACTCCAAAGTTTCCTTCTTAATGCTTTAACTTTTTGCAAAGCTCCCTGATTTTATTCCCTAAAGGCATGGAAAAAAGTGATATTTCTCCATCTACAATGATCGTGAAATCTCTCACATAATTGCGGTAATGATCGTGAAATCTCTTACATAATTGGGGTAAACTGCGAAGGTGTTGACATTTAATGAATATCCGCTTGTTAATTTTGTTATATATATATATATATATTAACAAAATTCAAAATTTTACTGTTAAGAAGAGAAAAAGTCCAAAATTATAACAAAGAAGTTGCATCATATTAGAACACCACCAAAGAATCATAAGTGCTTCATTTTTAGCCAAAACATCCATTAAATTATTTGCCTCCTATAAATATGTTGGAAAGAGACACCAACCCTATCTGCCAATTCTATGATTTATAACCATAAATGCTGCAGTTGCTAAGGAACTCTTTGTTCCCTTAGTGCATGTCAATTTTATTGGGTCTCTCTCTACATATTTACAAAGTTTGGAACGACCCTCGTTTTTTTGTTTTTTTGTTTTTTTTGCTAAAAGCACAATGACGATTTTGTCATCTTCTCATAATCGGGGGGCCCTTCACACTAACATACCTCTCACAATAACAGCATTTTGGCGTAAATTAAAGGATATGCAGTTTCTATAAAGCTTGGGCTTCATGAAAGAAAGTAAAGTCCCACCTTGAATCTTTGTCCTGAAAGCACTTTAGGCCTAAGAAATCATAAATCTTTATGATGGCTCTAAAATCAATATTCAACACCCATTATGAAATTTAATGCTCGAAATATGGTACAAATCTTGTGGATTTGTGAACACTTATTTCTAGGGCAAAATAGATGGTCTAGATAATGTGTTACAATATATACTATTTTGGAGAGCAAAAAAAAGAGTAAACTACATTTGCTTTAGTTGGGAGAGAGAAGAAAACATCTTATAACCATACGTGATTGGCCATTTTGGTAAAGATTGTAATTGTTTTGGCTATTAATACTTATTTCTACATTTTTCCATATTTTTTTGAAAATTTCAAAAATACCCCTACGTACAAATCGGTTCTTTAAAATTAATTTTTTTATTCATTTTCAATCTCATTTGGATGTATTTGTTTCATCATTTTGATAAAGATTGTAATTGTTTTGCCCATTAATACTTATTTTTACATTTTCCCCTCTTTTTATGGAAAATTTCAAAAAATAAGCCCGTGCACAAATCGGCTCTTTAAAATCAACATTTTCATTAATTTTCAACTTTATTTGGATGTTCTTTATTTAATCATACTTGAAATACATATTTTCATATTTTAGTTTTTTATATTGTTTAAAATTTTAAAAATACCCCTCGGAAAAAATTGGTTCTTTAAAGTCTACTTCTTCATTAATTTTTAACTTCATTTGGATGTTCTTTGTTTATTCATTCTTGAAATATATTTTTCATATTTTATGTGATTTTTTTGTATTTATTTTTATATTTTCCCATATTTTTTGGAAAATTTCAAAAATACCCTTGGGCTTCACCTTTTCATTAATTTTTAAATTCATTTGGATATACTTTGTTTCATCATTTTGGCAAAGATTGTAAATTATTTTGGCCATTAATACTTATTTTTACATTTTGCCATCTGTTTTGAGAAATTTCAAATATACCTTTACATACAAATTGGTTCTTTTGAAATCCACTTTTTCATTAATTTTAAATTTTATTTAGATTTAATCATGCTTGGCATATATTTTTTATATTTTATTTAGATTTTTTTGCATTTACTTTTATATTTTCCTTTTTTGAAAAATTTCAAAAATGCCCTTGAGCACAAATCTTCATTAATTTTTTACTTCATTTGGATGTGCTTTATTTAATCATTTTTAAAATATATTTTTCTTTTTTTATTAGATATTTTTTCTATTTTTAACACTTTTGTGACAGCTCGGGGACGTTCTTAGTTTGGCCAGTTGACTTGGTCGGTTTATCGGTTTGGTCAGTTGAACAACTTCTGTCTCCATGTCTATTTAACCGTTCTGGTTTGATTTTTCCTGCACTTCTCTCAACACACCTTTTTAAAGTTTTCATCATTTTGGTGAATATTGGAAATTGTTTGGGCCATTAATACTTATTTTTACATTTTCCTATCGTTTTTTGAAAAATTTCAAAAATACCCCTGGCACAAATCGGTCCTTTAAAATTTGTTTTTCATTAATTTTCAAGTTCAATTGGATGTGCTTTGTTTAATCAAGCTTGAAATATATATTTTTATATTTTATTAGATTTGTTTTGTATTTTTAACACATTTTTTACTGCCCAACACTTGCCCGATTAGAGGCCGGTTGAATTGGTCGGTTTACCTGTTCGGCTAGTGGAATCAATTCCGACCCCATGTTCAGTTAACCGTTCCATTTCGATTTTTCCTGCACTACTCTCAACACACATTTATCTGTGAAAATCCAAAGAGCATAACAATGGACTCATCTTTCAATCTACTCATTTTTCTCTCTTTCTCTATCTAAAACATCATAAGTCTCTAGTATCTAGTGTGTGGGTTCCAAGCTTGGGTGTATATAGCTTTGGAACAACAAAAGAGACCTCTCTGTTTTTTGTACCCCAAGATTTTTTGTACCCCAAGGATGACTTGCCCTTCTTATGCACACCAATTACAATATCGAAGGGGGGCAAACATCGTCTTGAGATAGCGCTAGTGCGTACCCAAAAACAAAAAGGAATCATGCTATATTTTTCTGAAATCGTACTACCTTTCTGCCCCTTTTTATTCACCCAACTATTTTCCAACATAATCGACTTATAAAATCACAATTTCAATGCTCGAGGAGCCTTGGCTGAGGTCTATCCACATGATCGCTTCTAATACTAGGGGAACAATGTATAACGGCATTCAGGATTATGATTCCAATATTAGAATCCTAGTAAAATAGAATTCAAGGATGTCAATTCCAACATTAGGGGCATCCTGGACAAGCAATGACCTTGATTCTCACTAAGGAAACCTGGTTAAGGGCACTCAAGGACCTTCAATCCTTTACTACGGGAACAATGGTTGAGGGCACTACTGACAATTCTCAGTTCATTAACCTACGGAATCCAAATCCTTATTATATGTGACAGTTCTCAGTTCATTAACCTATTATACATGACAGTTCTCAGTTCATTAGCCTATGGAACTCGAATCCTTCATATGTTCCCAACATTCGCAGAACTCACACCCAATCATGGTGGACTTGCGCTCCAAAAAATCCATGTAGTAAGACAACGGTTCCGGGATCATCTAGCATGTCTAGATCATCGTCTCAATCCCAACTATTGTGGTCTCGGAATGAAGTATTCATATGGGATAGGTGCCAAAATTGTCGAACTTAAGCCAAATGCTTCTACACCTTGTCCAATTCAAAATCAATGAGGGGTACTCCTTAACCTTCAACAAGATGATACCTAGCCAGACCCTGATGAAGAGGTAACAGTGGAACTAGTTATTTTGACTGGATTGGTTTTGGAGTTGTGCAACTTTGTTGCTTTTTTAATCCTAGTGGTTTTGGGACGCCTATGGACTCAATAAATTCAATTTCGTTATCATGTTTTTTACTTAGGTTTGTTTTGACCCGTATATGCATCTTTGGAAGTTTTGAATATGGACAAAACAATGTGCATGATCTTTTGTACCTTGTGAAACATAGGATAAGGTTATGTTTTTTTTATCCAGTTATTGAATATTTGCCTAGAATAAATGCATAAATAAAAAAAATACCCATAACATATATATCGAAATAAGCAATAAAAAATACAAAAAAAGAAAAAAGAAAAATCACATTACAATGGTTTGATAAGAAAGCTGGAAAACTTTGCCTCCCCAAGTTTCTAGAAGATCTTGAGAACTTAAAAAATGTATCTTATTATGTGGATTCTTGGTTTCCTTGTATTTCTATAAAAAGGGTCTATACCTTGAACAACAACAGCTCTACAAGATCAGTTTCAAGGCAAAATTATTGTACATTTTCGCCCACAATCCTTAGAAAGAGTTTTTCTATTTTCTTAAACCTCCTCTTTTTTTTGGGGGGAAAATTATCAGAAATATACTTTAATTTTCGTCTAATTGAAAAAAAATATGTTCAGTTTTCATAAACTTCATCCACACCCTTTTTTTCCTTCAATTTTGATATTTTTTTACCAAAATAGCCTTCACAGTAGTTGTATTAATGGATAAGTCATTTATATGGAACTTAAAAAACCGTGATAAAACCAAAGCTTATTAAGGCACTCGAATTACCATAAGATCATTGTGTTTTATAAATCCTCATGAAACTCTTTCCTTCATTACGGTTCTGTTTTTATCGTTTTTGGGGTGGCTCTGTTCTTCTCCTCTGGCTCAAAATTTCTTGAAGCTCAATCTCTCACCGGTCTCTTTCTCCGTCATTTTCCTTATCTCATCAGATTCTACTTTGAGGTAAGAAATCTTTTCCTAAATATTTTTTTTTTATTCAGTATTATGAATTTGAGTCTTTTTTCTCTGATTTGTGGTAAATTTATGGAGTTTTCCATTGTTTCTTGAATTGTTTTGGAATGGGATTTTGGTGCTGGCATTGTTGAAATGAATGCTATCTACTATTTTGAATTGATATGGCTTTGATTAGCAGTTCAATTTGATTTCTTTGTTGATGATTGTCATGCAATGGGGATTAGCGGTTTAGGAACTTGATTTTAGTTTGGGCAGGAAATTAGTTATTGTAGGTTGGATGTTTTGAACCTAGTTTATGTAGCAAATTAGCTATTATTTATGTTTAGTAACAATAACAATAGAAAGAGAAAACATAAACTCAGAATTAGAAATCAGAAACCTAAAAAACTTGACATATTTTATTTAGAAAAAACGAAGAATAAAGATGAGTTTGTTTTTTTTATCAGTCAAGATCACAAGCCAAAACCTCGAAAAGAAAAAAGAAAAAAAAGAGAAAACATAAACTTAGAATCAGAAACCACTTAACTTGAACATATTTGGCTTCCTAGAGCAAGTTATCTGCTTCAATTTATGTTTTCTAGCTTCTTTCAAGAAATTGATGGAGTTATATAACCATTTCTTATTTACAGTTCAAGACAACCATGTATAGAGCCTCTATATAGAGCATGTGTTCATTTAGGTGTTACTTATGATTTCTAGAGTATATTAATATACTTTTATCTATAATTAAGGTTAAGACAAATGTTTTCAAACATATTTTCACAAAGTAGAAAGTTTTTTTTTACCAAACTGCCTTGGGTAAAAAAAATTCTTGTTATAAAATATAATGGACTTGCTTAATGGATTTTTTTTTTCTTTTATTTATTATGGTTGTAAGTGCTTATCATAGATATTAAACATGGATTTTGGATGGATGATTGATGGTTTCATATTGCCGTTTTAAAGTTGTTATTTTATCCCCCTTCTTATGCTGTCTTATTTTCTTTTCTTTTCATACCAACTATGTATTATATTCTTCTCTTTTCATACCAACTTGACCATACACTTTCAAGTTATGTTTTGATTGAAACTGGATGACAATGACTTTTTGAACATGGATCATGGCCAAATGTGTACCTTGCCCCGGAGGTTCTAAGATTCCTATATTGCTCAATAGACAAAGACAACATATATCACAGAAGATCTGGGAAGGAGATGTATGTACACATGTTCCAAATTATATTAGTTGCCTATCATGTTGGTTAATCAATTTATTTATTTTAATATTTGAATAGGGCAACCTAGATCCTTTAGGGGGGCCACTCCAACAGTATACGATAACTAGCACAACTTCCCTCTCGTAGGGTGACAGGAGACCGATAACATGCGGATAAATGATGTTAGTATAAAACAATTTTCATTAACTTTGTTTATTTATATTTTAATGATTTTTTTGTGCAAGTTATTTACTATAATTTTTTTTTTTTTGTCATAGGTCATATGGACCCATACGACAATTTTCCTGATGTAAGAGAGGAAACTGAAGGCAGAGATTATGGTCTTCTTGTTCGGCAGACTGCTTTGTGTCGCACGTACCTCATATATGGACACATTTGTGAGGGATACATGTCAGATCGTATGCTTCGATAGTTTGGACTTCACCAAGGGATACCGGTTGATCCATTGCAGTGGGGAGAGGATGGAGAAAAAGGGGAAGAGGCTTGAGAACTAGGGAGACGAGCTTCAACCTCAGATAGATATGTGGACGAACATGCTAAATTATGTGTGTCAGGCAGCAGATGACATGTTCAATGGGAAGCCGACACAAAAATACATCGAGTGGTACATGCTAAGGATATCGCATTACATATGAATATTAGATTGCAATACAAATGTAATATAAATGTAGATCTAAAACTTATTTATGCAATATTTTAAACAAAAAGTTTACAATAGCCAACTCAACTACATCAAGTACTATAGGAAAAACAATATGATATTTCTTAAAAACTGTTGTCATCCACATCCAAATAAATATAATTATAAGATT
>NW_006499920.1:461046-498957 GCF_000471905.2 Amborella trichopoda | reverse complement strand
TGAGATGGGAAAATAAGGTTTATAAGATGAATAAAATTGTGAAGAGTGTGAGAGAAATTTAGTTTAAAAATAAGCACGGTAGTTTTTGTACGATATAAATCATCATAAGGTTATGACATTTTAAGTACAGTAATACTTTTAAACATTTTCATGGTACTGACACCGTGATGCCTAAGAATCAAATTAGATATTATTACGGTAATTCGATTACCGAAATAACTCTTATATATCAAATGCGGTATCATAATACAACTGCCGTAAAGTCTATTTTGATAAAAAAAAAAACCGAAATTGAAAAAAAATAGTGCGGATGAGATTTATGAAAGTTGAAAGTTTTTTTCAATTAGATGAAAATTAAAATATATTTATGGTATTTTTTTTATTTTTTATTTTTTATTTTTTTATTGAAATTGAACGCCGTTGCTCCCCGCCGTCAGGACATGACCGCCCATATGAACGGTTTCTTAAACCGCCCTCAATACTTAGGTTAAGTAATGAAGAACACGTACTCGACAACAAGATCGCATTCACTCCAAAGGATTGACTCGGGTGAGATTTCTTCTTTGCCCTTCAACTCTTTCAGTCAGCTGCTGAAGCCCTAACCCTAACCCATTCCATTTCTCTCTCTCCTCCCTCACCCTCTCTCTCTCTCTGTCTAAAACAAATCAATTCAATCTCTCATCTCGTCTCTCTGGTTGCCTTCAACTCTTTCAGTCAGCTGCTGAAGCCCTAACCCTAACCCATTCCATTTCTCTCTCTCCTCCCTCACCCTCTCTCTCTCTGTCTAAAACAAATCAATTCAATCTCTCTGTGTCTGTCTCTCTGGTTGCCCTCAGTCTCTCTCTCATCTCATCTAATATTCGAGGGGATGGATTTGTTGCCTAATAACCCTGAGTTTCTATCTCATTTTACCATTGAAAATTCAGGGGAAGCATCAACAAACCAAGATACTGCACTCCAAAGCAGCACCAATACGATTGCGAATTCTTATATTTACGCAATTGAGAATTCTGGTTTGGACCATTTCAGCGAGCTCCCAAAAGCCGTTATCGAGTCTATTCTTTCTCTCCTCCCCATTAGAGACGCAATCCAGGTATCCCTCTTATCTCGCAAATGGAGACACGCCTGGGCTTCAATCCCTTGCTTGAATATAGACAATTATTCTCTGGAGCATGTAAGCAAAGTGTATCATGGAGATCCTCGCACTTTTACCAGGTTTTTGCGGCTCATGAAACGATTCTTCTTGTTTCGCTGTGAACCAGTCCAGAGATGTAAGATAGAGGTTGACCTCCAGCAATGGGGGTTTCTGTTAGATCTGTGGATCAATTACTTTAAAGAGAGAGGATTACCCGAACTCGTTCTAGGGCATTTTGGGGGCTCTTTTTATGGAGGGTTGTATCAGGTGCCTTGCTCTGTATTTGATTGTGGTTCATTGAAGTTGTTGAAGATAACCAATTGCAGGCTTGAGCTTCCATCTAGCTTTAATGGCTTTCCCCATATTGAAACTGTCGAGTTCAAAAACTGTGATCTTGCCGATAACCTGCTTCAAGGTATTGCTTCCAATTCTCCGCGACTTGAGACCTTAACACTCTATTATTCTAAATTGGGGTCTTTGTTCACGTTCAATGCGTTCAAGGGCGTTAAAGCGCTGGAGTTTGTGTGTTGCAGAATTGATGACAACAAAATGAGTGGTATGCTATTGAATTCTGCTCTCTTAGAATACCTATCAATGGATTTTGTTGGGGATCATAGTGATCGTGAGCCTTGTCATCCCAATCTTCAAAGCTTCTACTTCAAAGATGATCATGGTGTCTTCACCTTTCATTTTAAGAAGACCCCATGTCTTGCGGATGCTTCGACTACCCTCAATAATCTTGTAGATCTGGGGAATGGCATTGAGTTCAATATTCTCAAAGGCAATCTAGTTGGCCAGAAAACACTTTCCTTGGGATCCCTTGTTATAAGGGTAACCGTTTGTTTTCTTGTCAATCATATATCATTGACCTGTGATGATTTCCTTCTTGCTGGGTTGTATTTTGAGATGTTCTTCTCTTGGTTTCAGAAGGTGGTTCTAGATGATCTCCCTGAGAGGTTGCTTGGGGCATTTCATAATTTAAGCAAGCTATGCTTGGGTGTTCTTCCAATTGATGTGAGGGACTGTGATGTCACCTCCATATTGCTCAAGAATTCTCCCTATATGAAGGATCTCTCAATTGTGGTTAGTGTTCTAATCCTTCTTATGCACCTTTCCTATCATTTGAATGTCTTTAATATTGCTTAGTGTGTTTCTGTTCTCATGACCAATCAAAGAAGAAAAATGTTGGGTGCTTTTTTCCTTTCATTGGCTATGCCAAGTGGTGTGGGATAATGGGTCTGTGGCATTTGCGTTCATCCAACAGAGGCATGTATTTACTACACCAGCATTGTATCTGATACATGTGTCTACTCTTTAGACATGATAGATGACGATTCCAGCAAGTGTTGCTAGGGCGTTTCTCAAATTATTTTCATGTCAGAAGCACAGGGCTCTGCAGTTTGCCACTAACACGTGTCTAGAACTTTGAAACATATCCAAATTACATATGTGCCCCAATAATTTAGATACATGCGTCCAGATTTTTTGATGTCCATGCCTGTACACGTTTTTTTCGTGTCCAACATGTTTTGTGTCGGACACATTGTGTCTGTATTCATGAAGCATAGATTTAAGTGTATGTGCATGTTTATGTCTGGGTAAGTAACTCGTGCCTAACAGGGTATGCAGCTCTGCATTGTAGTCCTTAGTTGCAGAGTGGAATCGATTGCTAATACATCTTCTTAACTCTTTGCCTTTAATTTCTTCTTAGTTTGTGTCTTTTTGTTGATTTTTCACCGGTTATTGTAGCATGACATGTATATGGACACTGAAGATTATCCTGAAGATGATTATTGGGACACTCAAGGACCTTTCAACTGCCTGATGCATCACCTTACAACCATCCATATTTCTCTCTCATGGGTAAAGGGTACTCATGATATGAAATTTGTGAAGTTCTTGCTCATGAATGCACATGTCTTAAGGAAGATGACAATCAAATTTGGAAAATCTAGATCTTTTCAGAAGAAAAAGGAGTGTATTAAAAAAGATTTGGCACTAGTTAAGCTGGTGTCTTCGCATGTGGATCTTATTTTCTCTTAAAATGTTAAAGACAGTGACTTATATGAAGATGTATATATTGTGTGGCATGACTATGCTAATAAATTGTATCATTCCATGCAATTCATGGTGCTTGTACCACACTATTGTCTTTAGGAGCCGTTTGTAACCTGAAAATCCATTACGTGACAATAGGGAAATATGACATTTCCACTATTTGGATACACTTTAATAATAAGGAAATGGAAAGAGATTACATGACATTACCCGAGATTTTCCAAAAAGTCACGTAATCCATTAAGCGCTTAAGCGCGGTGAGAAGTGAAAAATCTATTACGCGTTTAATGGGTAATCTTTGAAAATCTTTCGCGTGCGTCTCTCTGCCCTATACCCGGCTTAAAAAAAATATTTCACTAGTGTATGTTGTATTGTATAATTATTAAGGTAAGTAGAAAAAGAAAGTAAGGGATATGAAAATTGATTTGAACATATGTACGAACTTAATAAGCAACAACTTTCTATTGCAATCATAATAAAAAATATTTCTACATCCCTCTATCCGCAATTTGGATGGTAGCCCTCATCTTACTCTTATATAAAACAAAAAAAAATCTATATCCCTCTATCCCCAATTTGGATTGTAGGCCTCATCGTACTCTAATATAAAAACAAATTTTTTTAATAATGGGCAAGTGAAAGTAGGGGAAATCTAAATTGATTTGAACAGGTATAGAACTTGATGAAAAAATTTCTATATCCCTCTATACCCAATTTGGATTGTAACCCTCATTTGAAGTATCGGCTCATATAAAAATAATAATTGGTAATCGATGAGAAATTACACAACACAATCATAATAAAAATTTTCACACAACATAATCCTCATAAGAGATTGTAAAAACTCAATTGAAATAAGATACCTCTTTAGTCTCCTCCAATGCTTCAAAATTTTCTACTGCAATTACCAAACCTTCTAGTTTACTAATAAAACTTCTTCCCATTTTTTAACTTATACGTAAAGATTTTGATTTTGGTATCATAAATTTATTGCTTATTTGAAATTATATATAGAGAGACATTTGAAAGACTTCTATAAAAAATAAATAAAAATAAGGCTTATTACAATAAAATCATGTTATTCCAATCATATTATTCCAATGGCTTATCATGTTGAAAGCAAAGTCTAATCATGTTAGCCAAAGATAGCCATATATTTCATATTTGGTTGGTAATGCATTTCCCATATTTCTTTGAGACATAGCCAGACACTAGAAATGTATTTCTCAAGTTGTATCTAAATACTATCCAAACAGTGACAATCCATTTGCAGGTAATGTATTACGCTAGTAATATACTTCGCAGATAATATATTTCCAGGTATCCAAACGGCCCCTTAGAGTATTTCTGTATCTTTTCACGTTAGGGTATTCGAGCCTCATTGTGAAACTTCATACTTTGTATATATATTTGAATATTTGATAGATAATCCACACATAGTTTTTCTGTTTGCTCCTGTAAAGTTGTCTATCTGAAAGTAAAAGAAAGATAATATGGCCTATAAGCATGAGACTCTCTCGCTCTCTCACTCACTCTCGTACACATACACATAATTATCGCACTGTTAAACCTTGATTTCAAATTTCTCTCTACACACAACGTGTCTTTCAATCTCTGTTTCATAATTGATTTTCCTTCCTATGTGCTTGTGCTCTTTTGGTTTTGTCACATTATTTCTTTCTGCATTTTTCTTTTTCTGGTAGATCCTTCTTTTCTGACGCATATGTCAAAGATTTAGACTCAAGTGTCCAAAAGTTTGGATGTGCATGCAGAATTTAACTTTTTAATAATGTTAATCTTCATTAATTTTTAGATATTGCGTATATGTTAATCCCCACAAGTTACACATGCTGATACCTCAGCATTGGACTGACTTGCCTTGTCCTCTTGTGAGACACGTATCTGGCACGTGATCACTGTTTCTTTGTAACATAGATTCATTTCTATGGGCATGTGTGATTTTTGCTGAGTAATTCAGGGAGTTGCTAAGTTGAGAACCTGATGTAATGACGGATGCATATTCGAGACCCTTAGCCTTTGACTTCTTTTTAGTCAATTTTCACCTCTTATTGTAGCATCACCAGTATACATACACTAAGGATTATCAATTATTGGGGCACTTAAGGGCCTGTCAACGGCCTGATGCATCACCTTACAACCATCCATAATTCACTCTCATTGGTAAAGTTTCTCTTGATATGAAATTTATGAATTTCTTGGTCATGAATGCACATGTCTTGAGGAAGATCACAATCCAATTTTGACAGTCTAGATGTTGTCGAAGGAAAAGGGAGTGCATTAAAGAAACACTGATGCTAGTCAAGCAGGCATCTTCACATGTGGATCTTATTTTCTCTTGAAAATGTTAAAAATTGTGACAGATGAAAATATGTACAATGTATGCCATGAACAAGTTGTGCAATTATTTGTGCAATTACGTTCAAGTTGTGCTGCTGGAGCAACACATTTGTCTCTAGAGTACTTTGTACCTTTTCTCATTTTGGTGTTTAAACCTTGTCATGAAGTTCCATATGCATTCTGTTTTTAGTGGATGATTGATCCATATATGGATTAATTTTTGGCTTTGTAGCCTTGTTTACCTGAAAGTAAATCAAAGACATTCGAATGTCGCTGATTTTGTCTCTGTCTCTCTCTCTCTCCCCCACACATACACACACATTCTAATTGTACATCTAAAATGTAATTCTAGTAAATCTTAATTCCATAGTTACACACTGGGCGTATCCTTTGATGGTTTTCCCTTCTATTTCTTTTAATTGTTTTTGGTGTAGTCACATTATTGTCAGCTACAAGTTTTTTGCTTGATCATTTGGGATTTTTCTTTGACAAGATTTATGCTTGCATGGTTGATGGGGTTTTATTACATCTCAACTGTTGTAAATTGCAACACGTTTTTGATCATTTGTAACACTTAATTGTATCTTAGCTTATTCCATTGGTCAACATTATATGCATGCATCGTTTTGTTATAAATATAATATTGGTGTATCAGGATGCCATCCTAGATTGTCCATGTATCCTTCTCCTGGATTTTGGAAAATACTCTGTTGTATCCCTGCTCCTCGTGTCATGTAGGTGTGGTGGCTATAGGATGTGGCTTCTCTCCTTTGCTAGCAAGCTTCGATTCAGGAAATGGAATTCGTTTCGTGATTGGGGTTATCTTTGGCTAGGGTGGCATTTGGAAGTGGATTACGGTAGGAACAATCTAACCTTCATGGTTTCACTTGATATTGTGAGTCCATCTGTCCTTGTCTAAGTTTAGATGGATCAGAATGATGAACCACTTTCTTATCCTCGGAAAGTTTCCTACGCCACAAATTTTTATTGTACTCTTTTAGATACCTTGAACTTCCTTGGCAAGCGAGTATTGTGAAAGAATGTAATACTTTTAAAAGATAGACCTTCAAATTTGTATTTACCAAACGAAAAAAAGACCTTCAAATTTATAGGTTTGGCAGTTTGACAAGGGAAGTGGCTTTAGGCTTTTCTAACTTGCCTTCTCGTAGTTCTTTTCTCTACGTCTCATTGGTAGATGGAAACTCTCTTGAATGAATCAAATGGATAAGCTCAGAGTCAGCCTATCCATGGATGGAGTCGAGTTACTAAAGAAATTCTTAAGTAGTAGGTTATTAACCACAGGCTTGATTGCATTTTTATCTCTCCTTCACACAAAGTGTTTGCGTACCTAAACTCAAAAGCTGAGGATGTATTTATTGGGAAAAGCAGTTTCCTTTGTAGGATAAAAGTAAAAGCAAGTAGAAAAAAGAATTGAGGTAGTTTACTTTCTAAGAAGTGTTTCTGGAAATGTGGTTTGTAAACGGAGGGTAGCATGAGTAAAAAGTAGATTAAGCACAAGAGATGCCAGAAATACCCATAGATGTCCTAAATAGTGGAGCATCACTGTGAAGGTAACCTTAGATCCTGCATAGCTAAAAGGTCTACACCAACTATTGGTCTTGGCTACTCCATCTATCAGATAATTGGTTGTGCATCCGCAAGACAAGTAATTTGAGAACATAAGTTCAACTGTTGACTGACTTTTGTTGGCGAACTGATATTTTCAGTAGGATGAAAAAGCAGAACCTAGAAAAAGGGGGTTACAAATAGGTACTGTTTTTTTTTATTTTGTCGTTAAAAGTAGGTTTATCGGTACTGAAATTATTGTACAAACTTCAAATACCTGTGCAACTTTTGGGCCTTGAGTATAATGCCTGCTCTCTGGGTCTTCCAAAATAAAGAATTTGTGCACTAATATCAGCCAAAAAAGGTCTTAGCCATAACCATTGGCAAAGCAATGAATTTTAGCTCCAACTTGATGATTCTCTTATAGCTAGGAAATTGTTTCATTCACGAGATCAAGAGATTGGGGTGCCTTGAAATCCAGTTGTTAACTGGATTTTTTGTTTTGTCCCAATTGGGGCAACTAGCATTGAAGGGCCGTTTCTACTTAGACTAAAATTCATAAATTCTTAAAGGTACAACTCGGAGGGCTTTTGGAGGACCTCATATCTACAGTACCGCAGTTCTTTGCCTGAGAGGGTACTTAGACATGTACAACTTTGCTTGAGAAAAGCAAGCAGGAGTAGTTTGATGATCTCTATCATGACCCTGTGTTGGGTCTCCCAATAAAGTACCTCGATGATCTCTATCATGAACCTTCATACGAATGTACCTTGTCTCGTCCATCGCGTATCGTTTCTGTGTGTTCCTTGAGGATGGCAATTTCCATTACATGGCCGGGGCATTGTTGGATCCAGTCCAACATTGCTTTAGGAGCACTAAGAGTATTAATAAGGCTGCTACCATTTCATCCTTAGCTAATGAAGAAAAGAAACTCCAGATCAGTGTTTGTAAAACCGACCGATCTAATCGTTAATCGGTTGGTTAGAACGGAACCGGTCAGTTTCGGTTTTGGTCGGTTTTGATGATTAATTGATATTTTAAACTTTTAAATGAAGTACTACTTCAAATTTATATCAAATACATTAGAATGGTTTATTGGTTGGCCTTATGGTTAAATTTATATCAAATACATTAGAATGGTTTATTGGTTAGCCTTATGGTTAAGTTTTATATGAGTCATGGTTTGAATCCCTTCTCTTTTAATAATTCATTTCGTTCCTTCAAAAAAAAAGAAGGTTGTGGTTTTTATAAGGTTGCAACCTTAAACAATCCAATTAAGCCGCACCTCCAAATTTTATCATAAGGTGCAATTTTGGTGTAAAAAATTCTTAAGATTATTTAAAAATCTATTTTTATATCTAATTATAAAATTTTAAAGTAAAAAAATATTTAAAATCAAGTAGATCTATAAATATATGAAAATCTTGAAAATAGACGGTCTAGATGATGTGCTGCAAAATGCACTATTTTTTAGACCCAAAATCTTTTTTTTTTTCATATTGATGCATTTCGATGTTGAGATGATAAGTTAGAGGGTTTTTTCAACGTTAAAACAACTTTTTCTGATGGATTTTTGAGGTGCATATGTAATTTTACATTTTAAATTTCCATCCTTATATAAACTTTTCCCAAAAAAGAATTCATTTTGTTGGTTCAAAAAAATTACTTTTCTTTTAAGAATTCATTTAGTTGGTTCAAAAAAATTACTTGCCCACTGGAATCGAATTAGAAAAATATGTTAAAGAAGTCCTTTATTATCGGACCAACTAACCAACACGTCATTTACTATTAAGTTGAGAAAAAAAAAGGTCTATATTATATATAACTTAAGTTTTTCTTCATTTTCTTTTAAAAAAAGAGTTGGTCAAGTTGATTTTTTTAACACTATTTTAATATTCTTTACATTATGGTAAAGATTAAAAAAAAAATTGGTCATTGATACTCATTTTTATATTTTCGTATCTTTTTCAAAAGAATTTAAAAATACCCTTAAGCACAAATTGATTCGTTAAAATCCATTTTTTTCATTAATTTTCAACTTCATTTGAATGTGTTTTGTTTTAATCACATTCTTTATGTGCTTTTTATATTCTAGTAGATTTTTTTTGTATCTTTTTTATTGCTTTCAATACTTTTTTTATCGTTCGGAACTTGTCCCGTTAGAACGGTTGAATCGGCCGGTTTACCATTTTGCGAACACTGCTCCTTGGAGACTCGCAAGTGATGAGAGTCTTCTGCAACGCCTTTTCCAGTTTCTTACCAAAAAAAAAAAAAAAGAAAAAGAAAGGGCGCGCATTTTCCAGTTTCTTTCAAAAAAAAAAAAGAAAAAGAACTTTATTGAGGCTTGAGTAGCCTGCAAAGATGGTGGCATTAAAGTTTCCTGGTACATATGTAAGAATTCTTGGCCTTCATTTTAGAGTTGCAATGGGGTGTCTAGTTAGAGGTGGCAACCGGTCAGGTAGGGTCCAGGTCGACCCTGACCTGGATTCGGGTTAGGTCTGAGTGACTTGGACTGGATCTAAATCACGTCTAGAAATTTTTTTTTTTAAAAAAAATTCTTTCATATACACTAAATGGTGTATATTTATATATTTTATGCTGGTTTGGGTTGACCCCGAACCTATCCCGGAAAGGTCTATTTTAGATCCGGACACAGACCCAATCCGGGTTTGGGTCCAAGTCATTTGCACTTGGACGCAACCTGATGAATCCAAAACATGGACCCAGACTCGGACCTGGACCTGGACCTGGACCCAAAGGAGGGTTGACCCATCAACCCGGGGGATCGACGCGACGCCATTGCCATCTCTATATCTAGTGCTTGTTTGAGTGGGAAATGAGCTATTATCCCACTACCGAAGCACACTTATCAATGACGTAAAGTAGCAAAAGGAAAATCTCAATCTCAATTTCCATCATATCATATCATGAACTTTCTTTGACTTATTGTAACATTTAAGGTGAATATAGTTTTGGAGTGAGTTCATTGTAATATGAATTCACCTTGAGATGGTTCTTATTGATAGTCTTTATTTAGAGGAATTTGTGCTTGTCCGAAATATTTGTTATTATAAAAATCTGCTCATTTTTTTTTCTTTTTTGCACTCATACCTCTTTTTTTTTCTAAAATACCCTCACTTGGGCTTTGAAAGTCTAAAGTGACAACAAAGACATATGAGGTCAACAAAATACTTGCATTTTGGACTTTCAAGTGAGAGAACTTTAAACATTCAAAGTCTGAAGTCAATGTTTTCTTACGGACCTTGAAGGTCCAAAGGAAAACAATAAAAATTGACTTGTTTCAATGTTATTGAATTCTAACTCCTAAATGCACTTTTGGACATTCAAGGTCCAAAGTGCAAGTATTTTGTCGTCTTGCGATCTTGAATGTCCAAAATCAAGAACTATGTTGTCATTCCGGACCGTCAAAGTCCAAAGAAGGGGCATTGTGGGGGAAAACATTGAAAAATACGAAAAAGAACAAAAAGGAATGACCGTAAATTAAAAAAATTAGAGGGGATTTTTATAAGAACAGATATTACATGGGCATTAATTTCTTGTATTTACTTTTGTTATAATTAGCATCGAGGCAAACTTTGGATCCCAAGCAATTCATATAATTTTTTGAGTTTTTTTTTTTTTTTTGTGAAGGTTAATTTTTTGAGGTTTTATGCATCCATTTTAGTTGTGTAAATGTGAGACCACCCATAGATAGGCAAAATGGTATTTCCAAAAGGAAAAACAACATAAAAGGAAACAGGGATGATTGAGAAATCATAGTGAGTGAGTGATTCAAGATAAGTGGTCTCTTTATTGACAATTCCTTTAATTTACCCTCATTCACGTAGCATTACTCTCCATGGAAGACCATTCTATGAACCAGTTGGTTAACATACAGGGAAAATCCGTTTTTATCTTTTTGATTCTATCATGGACTAAGCGAACCTTGGTGCATCTAAGTGGTAGGATTAAAACCCGGCTTTTAGTGTGTGCGTGTGCATATGAGCGAGAGGCCTTTTTGAATTCGTTTGTAGCACTTATAGCTCATTTATTCGAAGTTACTTTTTGAAATCACAAGAGTGCAGTTGAGCTCTAAGTTATCAGTTAGGGTATCAATTATCAGTTAGGGTATAAAGGCCACATCACTGAAGTCAAGGGCTTGAGCATATCCCTACAACAAAAAGAAGGTATTAATGTTGTTATATTTTTTTTGAATTATTTAAAGGAAAGTGATGTTATTGTTTATTGGAGAAGCAACAGTCTGAGAGGAAGTTAAATTATATTGAAACAATATTCAAATTCATAATGCACAAAAGTTGAAAATAAGATAATCGACATCAATGATAAGTTTTCCGGCATCAATATCTGAATTTCTGGCTTAGATTAAAAAGAACAGTTATTAAACATGGCAGTAGGAACGATGTTCGAGCTTTAAAACCACAGCCAAAATGCAAACTAGCAAAAGGATGATCACCCAAAGGCTAAGAAGCTCAAGACTAACTCCAGAAAACCATCCCTCACAAGACATCTTTTCACTTTTGATGCAACATTTTTTCTCACACATGATGCCTCTCCCATCACTCTTTCTTGTTGTTATATCCATGCCTCTAAAACACACCCCTGCATTTCTCATTAACACCTTACTATCCAGCAAGATTGAACTGCTCACACCATGCACAGTGTTGTTCACATAGATGTTAATACAGCCCCTGCAATCGCCCAATCCGTGGTCACCGGGTGTATGGCTGATATCCATGGTTGCACCTCTAGTGTATGGCTTGGATCCATGGTTGTTTAATGTATGGGTTATCGATGATGGGGCCTTGCGGAGAGTGTCACACATGCGTTCGAGACTGAGGCTGAAGCCTGCAATTGCTTCTTTCAACTCTGTCTCTTCAGTTGATGGGATTGTCATCTCTCTCTCTCTCTCTCTCTCTCTCTCTCTCTCTCTGGTGTTTTGTGGTGGAATGAGTTCTATAGTTGTTTGTTGTGATTTGTAAAAGCTTATAGAGTTCTTTGATTATCATATTACAGTGAAATCTCTTTTTTTTCTCCTTGTTCTATGCTTCCAACTGTTTCCAAGGCATCATTTCCTTTATTTTTGGTTCTCTCTCCCTCTCCTTTCTGTGTTTTTTTATTCCTTTTGCCCTATCATTTTCTTGGGATGGCTTTGCCCCAAAGCTTACCCAAAGATACTCAGCTTTTGGTTATACTTCCTTTCTAGGCTTCTAATATGACAACTGCTTGCTGATAAAACCATGGCAGAAAATAACATGCATTCACTACTTTTAACATGTTGATGAAGCTGTGATTCTGGAATCTGACTTGTTTTCAGTTGAAATCCCAGTTTTAGGGGTTGAAAGATTTGCATTCAATACATTTTCAACAAAGGACGTACATTTTCGCATAGTTTTTCATGAAATATACTCTTCTACATCACTTCTTCAAAACCAATTACCATTGACATTTCTTTAAAAAAAAAAGAAGCAAATCGGATATTTGGTGGCCATGAAAATATCATTAAAAGGGATGAAGCCCCTTAACAAAATCACTAAAAGGCTTAAATTGTCTCTATTAACATTTGCAAGAATGATTTATGATTTATGATTTTTATTTTTTATTTTCATTTCACTTAAACATTCTAAAAAAAAAAAACTAAATTTCACTATCCATTATTTGAAATGGAGAATAATGAAGGCCATTTCAGTAATTTGATGTCCCAAGAGTCCTCACTGAGCACAAGAAAATATCTACATTTCAAATAAGGAGTAAACCATTCAGTACTAGTAATGCAAAAAAATTAGGGGTATTTTGCAATTTGATACATGTAAAGCATTTAAGATTGTTCTGCATTACTAATACTATAATATGCTTTCTTTATGTGTAATGTGGAACAACTAGAGGGGCTTTCGACTAAGGATTGAGGCTTTTGAGGGATCAACTTAGAGTTCCACATTTTAAATACTGAAAAAAGAAAAAAATTATTTGCCCTTAAATGTTAATAGAGGTAATTCAACCTCTTTGATGAATTTTTAATAATAAAACCCTGATCTAAAGCATCCATTGAATCCACATTTTTCGGGTTGCATGTCCAATGGATTTGTAGCTGTTTTTAGGCAGCTTTCACCACCATTTTTGGGTGGTTCTTCTCACGGTTTTCGGGCAGGTTCTCTATGGGGTCAAGTGGCCTTGAGTTGCAGAGAAGAAGAGAATGGTTCCAAGTGGGACAGAAGAAGAGATGGGCTGATGGCTCTAGAGTTGAAGAGGCAATTGGGTGCCTTTGAAGTTGCAGAGAATGAATAAAGTAGTTTTGAATTGGAAAGAAGAGGAACATGAGTTAGGTGATGTCCTTATAGAGAGGGGTAAGGTAATGGCCTTAGAGAACTAGAAATGTTTTTGAGAGAGAGAGAGGTTAGTTGATGGTTTCCTAGAGAGATATTAGACCAAGAAATCTAGTTGAGAGAGTCCAGACCTGCAAAATTGCCTATACAGAAAAAGATATCAGACTTGGAAAACCAATTATAAAGAAAGAGCTTATGTCTGCAAAGTCGATCACAGAGAAAGACCTTGGACCTGCATAACGATCATTGAGAGAGATATAATTTTTCTTTTTTTCTTATAAAAGAAAATTGGCCGAGTTGGCTATATCAGCCTAATCAAAACTGGTGGGTTGGCCTACTCGACCCACCGGTTGGACATTTAAACATTGATGTGAACAAACATGCACCCCATCCAATTATAGCCAAAGCCTCACGTCATGGTTTGGGTAGCATTTCCAGCAATATCAACATGAAAAATTCAATATGCAATCCCCCATAATGCAAATTCTTTTTATAGGAAATATGTTTCTGTGGAAAAATTCCCTCTAACGTGATGAGCATGAGGTTTAAGTATCCAAATAATAAGTAAATATCAAACAATAGTACCTTTTTTGCCATATAAGTAATTATAATAGCACTTTTAAATCTCCGAGCCATGAAAGATAGACTAATGTAATCTTGCTGGAGAATAAATTTTTTTTTTCTCCTTCTTTTCACCCATTTTCTTTTCTTTTCTTCTTCTTTTGGCAAAGATCACTTACAAAGAGTCTTACTACAATAACTTTTGCTTCAAATAAAATAAAAATAACAAATCCAAAACCTTAAAAACCTTAATGTTATTAAACTAATTTTCTTTAAACAAAGAAAATAACAACAATTCGTATGCCAGGGAATATAAAGACAATATAATTAAATATGACAAGAAAAAAAAAAAAAGAGTGTCGGAGATTACTTCAACTGGGCTTATTACATATCACACCGAGTCATCACCATCTGATGGCACGGGATCAATGATCAACCTTCAATGGCACAGGATCAATAATCAACCTTCAATTTCAATCGGAAAAACAAGTTTAGGCCAAACCACACCAATAGAACATAAACCTCTTTGATCACAAACTCAAACCCTAAGTGAATTCCCTTGGCAACTTAGTTTGAGAGAGATTTATTATCTTTTTGCTATACCCTAAAACCCTTAGCCATAACCCATTTTTACAATGTGGGAGAGAGAGATCAAAGATGAGAGAGTGGGGCATGCCCCCTTTGGGCTTTCATAAGAGAGATAAAAATTTTCTTCGGAGAGAGAGAAATATAAGGTGTAGAGATTTTGGGTAGAGACCATCCCTTTTTATACCCTAAGATTAAAGTATCTTAGGGTTTTCCTTGGTTTGCCTTTTTTTGTGAAATTGAATATGAACCATTGATCTTATGTGACTTTTGGGGTGAGAGATTTGAGCCATAAGTTCTATAGATGAGCCATATGGAAAGTGTTAGAACCTCTATCCCCTTTCTTAAACCATTTTATCATCAATAGAAATTAAATAAAATAATTCCAAATATAATATTGTGCATACCAAAATAATGTACTAGCCTTTTCATGCTTTCTAAAAATTTATTCAAAGTTTCATCAAGCTAATATCTTTCCAAAACACACATGGCCCACAAGACAAAATCACTTATCACAAAAAATAGAAAGTTTCTAAATGGGTGGGGCGTGCCACCCATGAGAGGATCTCATGAGCCCCAACATCTAGGTCATGATGGGCCCATGTGCACAATGGGCCCTGCAATTTTAAATATTTTTAAAACTCGATAAAATAATTTTAGAATTTATTTGAATATTTAAATCAATAAAAAATTAATATCTTTGATTTTATAAATCCAAATTTGACAAATAAAATATCCAAAGATCTAGAAAAAATTTAAATAATAATTCTAAAAACCATATATCATAAAAGAAAGATAATTAAATACATAAAATGAGAAAATGATCCATATGATATATGAATCAATAAAGCACTAGGGCACTCTACTTTCATATATTGACTACGGACCACACTTGCTTTATCAAACCGACCCAGTGTTTCACATGTCCCGTAGTCCAAACAGAGGCTCATTAGTGGGTCACCAAAATATGGCCGATAAGTCAAAGTCAAGGGGTCGCAATCCCAATCTATGAATTTCAGGTTTTTCCCTGGGTCATCTAGACCTGATGCGACCACAGCTTCTATGACGCATAGGGGTATCTCTTGCACATGCATAAGCTTCATCTTGAAAAGTGGTTCTCTTTTCCGAAACGGTCTATCATTATACATGCCGTGTGATGGTACATAGATGAGGCTTTAGATCCATCTCTGAAGGCCACCATCACACACAAGGGTCACACAGTCCCTCAGTCACACACAAGGGTCTCCCAACTGTCTGGCACCGTCAAAGCACAGTTCGGTATACACTTCTACTGAGTTCATGTTTCACTATATCATTTTATTTTACAAACGTTTTTAATGACCACATTCACCCAACAAGTAGATCCATAGGATACAACATTTATGAAGTCTTCATAATCACAACCTAAAGGCAACTTTTCTGTATGGCCATTACCGTTATTCATAACCCTAAATGAGGATAGATAAATAACTCACAGTATGTTTGATCACCCAAATGAGACTAAAACAATATACCTAAACCAGTGACTTTTCCAGAAGTGAATGCGCATCACAATTACCAAATGGGAGGATTTGGCATGAAACTGGAAACTGGCTGAACGGGACTTTTTTTTTTTTTTTTAATTCATAACATGAGTGGAAGAGTAGGAAGCAAAGATTCTCTATGAAGTCCCCATAGAATAGGTTTATGCCCCAGGTCAAGGAGTTCCCTCCATCCCTATGTCAAGGGCTCCAAATCATTATGCTGAACATGTAGTCAATCTAAAACATTTTTTATAAAATACAATGACCAAAGTACCTTTTGAATTTACCATTTTATTTTATTGAAACTATGGTTTTTTTATTTTTCGTTAGTGAGAGTTCAATAGAGGATTGGACATGCAAAATTTGGTGTCAAAATAATTTATAGAAAAAAGATTAAAAATAAACAGTGTAGAGACATAACATTGTGATGGGTGCAATCTGAGACCTCTATTCAGAATGGACAGTGGGATAAGGGAAAGTATATAAGTTTTATGTTGTAGGGAAAGCATAGAAAGCTTGCCTTTTTTTTATTTCCTAGTGCATTTTGGTTCTCCTATCCATTAATTACATAACATCTCATATTTAACTATATTGGGCCTTCTACATGTGACCATTAGTTTTATGATATGGTACTACACAATTTCATGCGACTTTGCTCATTCCAATCTTGTTTAGCCAGTCTAATGGGTTAACATCGGCTGGTTCGACCTAAATTGATCAAACAATGTTTACGACTGATTGCAAACTAAACTCATATTTTACTTTGGATTAGACTTATGCCAAGGTAGTGGCCAATCGGTGGACTAGTCAGATTGGCCGATCTTGAACTTGTTTAAAACATAAGAGCAGTTTGTGTAAGGTGTTAACCTTAAGAAATTAAAGCAAGTAGCCTTTTAAATCTTGCTAAGATGCAAATTTGGTGTTAGAAATCCTTATGGCCTAAAACCTATTTTTAATTCCAAATATGAAATTTTGATGTAATTTTCCCTATTATTTATTTGGATGCACTTTGTTTAATCATGTTTGAAATATATTTTTCATATTTTATTAGATTTTGTTTGTATTAATTTTGACATTTTCCTATCTTTTTAAAAAAGTTAAAAAATACCTCTAAGCACAAATCGGTTTTTTAAAATCCAATTTTTCATTAATTTTCAACTTCAGTTAGATGTGTTTTGTTTAATCATGTTTGAAATATATTATTCATATTTTATTAGTTTTTATTTTTATTGTTATATTTTCCCATCTTTTTTTTGAAAAATGTCAAAAATACCCTTGGACAGAAATCGGTTCTTTACAATCCAGCTTTTCATTAATTTTTAACTTCATTTGGATGTGATTTGTTTTATCATTTTGGCAAAGATTGTAAAGTTTTTAATTTTTCAACTTTATTTAGATGTGCTTTGTTTAATCATGCTTGAAATATATAGTTCATAGATTATTTATTTTTAACTTCATTTGGATGTGCTTTGTTTCATCAGTTTGGCAAAGATTGTAAATATTTTAATTTTCAACTTTATTTGGATGTTCTTTGTTTAATCATGAAATATATTTTACATATTTTATTTATTTTTTGTATTTATTTTTATATTTTTCCATCTTTTTTAAAAAAAATTCAAAAATACCCCTAAGCAGAAATTAGTTCTTTAAAATCCATTTTTCATTAGTTTTCAACTTCATTTGGATATGCTTTGTTTAACAATACTTGAATATATTTTTTATATTTTATTAGATTTGTTTTTCAATTTTTACCACTCTTTTGACCGCCCGGGACTTACCAAGTTAGGCCAGTTGAATTGACTTGTTTACGGGTTTGAACCATTTCCGGTTGCATGTCTAGTTAGCCATTATGGTTTGATTTTTCCAACACGCCCTCAACGCAGATATGATATGCAGCATATTACTCAATGCACATATGATACGCTGCATATTTACGTTAACTAAGTATATTGGTTTTAATCTTCTCCTTATCTACAAATTGTGGAACACTGATTCAACCACACCCACCCCACGATGAGCACAGGCTTAAGGTCAGGGATGGATTATTTTTTGGGTATACCCCTCCTCTCCTCCCCTCCCGTTTTTGTACTCCCCTTTCCCTCCCCTTTTTGTACTCCCCTTCTCCGCCTCTCCAGTTCTCTAGTCATTTCCTTTGCCATATCGCTTCCCCTTCCCCTCTTCTCCAGTTCATTGCCATTCTACTTTCCCTTCTCAGCCCTTCCCTCTCCCTTCCCTCCCTTCACTTCCCATTTTCCCTTCTCTCCCTTCCCTTCACTTCTCACTTTCCCTTCCCCTTCTCCCTTCCCTTCACTTCCCACTTTCCCTTCCCCTTCACTTCTCACTTTCCCTTTCCCTTCCCCTTCTCCTTCTCCTTTCGCTTCTCCTTTCCCTCTTTAGGGCCCTCTCCTTCCCTTTCCACTTTCCCTTCCCCTTCTCCTTCCCCTCTTTAGGGCCCTCTTTCCCTTCCCCTTCCCCTTCCCCTCTTTAGGCCCCTTCACTTCTCACTTTCCCTTTCCCTTCCCCTGCTCCTTCTCCTTCTCCTTCCGCTTCTCCTTCCCCTCTTTAGGCCCCTTCACTTCTCACTTTCCCTTTCCCTTCCCCTGCTCCTTCTCCTTCTCCTTCCGCTTCTCCTTCCCCTCTTTAGGGCACGGCACTCTCCTTCCCTTTCCACTTTCCCTTCCCCTTCTCCTTCCCCTCTTTAGGGCCCTCTTTCCCTTTCCCTTCCCCTTCCCCTTCCCCTTCCCCTCTTTAGGGCACTCTCTTTCCCTCTTTAGAGTTCCACTCTGCTGAGTGTCTTAGGTTCCATTTCTGCCCACTGAATGTCTTAGGTTCCATTTCCACCTTAAATGGATCGTTTAAAGTCGCAACCTTATGAAAACCACACCCTTCGTTAATTCAACTTCATCAAAACAATGTCAACTTTAATTAATTAATTTACGTAACTTCATCAAACGGAACTAGGTTGAAACTTTATAGAAACCATACCCTTAGTTAATTCAACTTCATCATAAACGATGTGAACTTTAATTAATTAATTTACGTAGCTTCATCAAAAAGATGTGAACTAAGGTTACAACCTTATGGAAACCGTATTCTCAGTTAATTCAACTTCATCAAAACGATTTGAATTTTAATTAATTAATTTACATAACTTCATCAAAACGATGAACGATGTGAACTTTGCAACTTTATAGAAACTATACCCTTCATTAATTCAACTTCATCAAAACGATGTGAACTTTAATTAATTTATACAATTTTATCAAAAATACTCACTTCCTCTCCTCTCTTTCCCCTCTTTAGAGTCACTACTCACTTCTCCTTGCCCTTCCCCATTTCTCAAGAGGAAGTCTTTCCCTTAGGTGTGATTAGAGTTCCACTCCTATTTTCCCTTCCGCATTTCCCCTTGTCAAAATTGCATGTGGGTGGCCTATAACATGGCGCCTTCCCATTTCCCTATAAGGTGGCCTATAGCATCCTTTTTCCCATTTCTCAAGAGGAGGCCTTTCCCTCAGGTATAGGCGCCTTGCCATTTTACTGTATAGTGGCCTATAGTATCCCCTTCCCCATTTCTTAAGAGGAGGCCTTTCCCTTTGGCTTACTTAGAGTTCCACTTCCACTTTCCCTTCCCCATTTCCCCGTGTCAAAACTGCATGTGGGTGGCTTTCCTGTATGGTGGCCTATAACATGGCGCCTTATCCACTTCTTCGTGTCACCTGTGACATGGTACATGGTGCACGGAAAGGACCGCGCGTGGGGTGGCTTGTGACATGCGCGGGTGGCCTGTGACATGGCACATGGAAATGCGCGGGTGGCCTGAGACATGGCGCTCGCTCAGCGTGTCTGGAGGAAAACTGTATCAAGGAGAAGAAGGATGGAATGACATAATTGATGGTAAAACATTACTTTTCAGTCTTACTTTTCAGAGTGCCTGTGATTTTTCTATTTTTTTATTTTTTAAAATTAATTTTTAGGCTGAGCAAGTTACATCTCCAAAATTTAAGGTTCTAGAAATGCTCCTAGATAGCATTTTATCGAGGGTATGAATGTCCATCATGT
Organism: Amborella trichopoda; assembly: GCF_000471905.2. The sequence continues at coordinate 478,771 of NW_006499920.1, read as the reverse complement.
TAACAACCAAAAAAATTTATTTGATATGCTTGTGTACTTTTTGGATAGAAAGGAAAAGCTCAATAATTTATCCCTTTTCCAGTATTGCCCTCTGAAAGTCACCAAATCTTTTTCGTCTTTTTCCAACATAGTTTGTACGGCAAAAGTTGAATAGAGGGCTCGACCTGTCGAACTCCACATCTCTCGCACGAGCCTAACAGTTGAAATTCACAAGTGCAAAACATCTGGCCTCGATCTGTAACTGTTGTACTGATCGTCAACAGCCGTACGATCGTGATCCACATACCCCTTTCCCACTACTGCCCTCTAAAAGTCAACAAAAACTTTTTCGTCTTTTTCCAATGGAGTTTGTACGGCAAAAGTTGAATAGAGGGCTCGACCTGTCGATCTCCACATCTCTCGCATGAGCCTAACAGTTGAAATTCACAAGTGCAAAACACCGGCCGTCGATTTGTTGTACTGACAGTCAACAGCCGTACAATCGTGATCCACATCTCATGCCATGGACATGACATATTGGCACCCTTAGCCCTTAGTGAACCGTAAACTGCTGTCAAGTCCACCCGACAACTGCTCTTGTGATTTCTTCATTCAATCGTAATGGGCATTGTCTCATGATCGTTTTGCAACAAACGACACTTGATTTCAAGCCCGAATGAAGCCAATCATCATCTCATGGCTGTCACATGTACCATCCACCAACTGTCCCTTGAGGGTAAGGACCGCGACAAGATCCCTCAAAAGTCTCTTCTCCCCCAAAGTCTCCACGGATGGACCTTTGACAATGCATCCAAACATCTGAGCAACCTGGCTCCAGCATTACATGGATATTTCCTCGACATCCACGCAATCTTGCAGCTGGGAAAGTCAAGTTAGGAAAGTATGGTTTGAATGCTGGGCCCTTCATTATGAGGATATTTCCTCGGCATCCATGTAGTTCGGTGGCTAGGAAAGTTACCCTTTTTAAGAATGAAATTTCAATTATTTTTGCAAAGCCACGTTAGCCTCTCCCCACGCTTGCGTGCGTATATATAGAGTCTTCCCACGCGTGCATGTGTATATTTAGAACCTTCCCAGGCGTGTGTGTATCTATATATCCTCTCGTGTGTGTATATATATATATCCTCTCAACGCGTGCGTGTGTATATATAGAGTATTGTTCGCAATATTACCCGATCTAACCAGTATATTAATCGCAACATTCCTCGATCTAACCGGTAACCATTTCAACTCGTGATTCGGCACTTCCCATGCGTGCGTGTGTATTAGAGCCTCCCCACGCCTCCCCACACATGCGTGTTTATATATAGAGCCTCCCCACGCTTGCGTGTGTATATATAGAGCCCCCCCAAACAAAATTCTAAAGAATAAAATAGACTAAACAGAGAATTAGAATATTAAATTAAAATAGGGAAGCCATGTTTCGAGCCCCTTGTGCCGAGGCCACGCAATCAGGCCCTATAAGGACTTAATTTTGTCCCTTAGAATTGTACAAAAGTAGTTCAATCTCACAAGACTATCTAATCCAAATGGAAAGAAGTTACACACCTTAAAATCACTTCTTAAGTTCTCAACACACTAGCATTATCATCCAAAACAGCATGAAAAATGTTTGAATTCAATCGGATAAAGAACAAGATAGTTATAGCCAAACTACACATGGTGGTCCCTCAGACCACCAAAACATTCTTGTATAGAAAGATTATGAACCCCATACGTAAAAACGTGATGAAAAAGTTTTGAAAATGGAGTGATACTCTGAGACTAAATTATTTGATGGGTTTGAAGCAAAGTAATTAATAGATATTATGCATGATCAGGGATTCTCATGCATATAGGCTATAACTCATGAAGGACCACACTATGAATAAGCATAATGAAAAAGATGATCAAATGAAGATTCTAACATCAATGAAACTTTTCTAAATTCAAAACTCTAATAACTATAGATGCCAAGGATATGATCTTATGAGAAAAAAAAATTCAATGGAGTTTACCTTGATAAATGCAAACTATGGACTTAAGCATAAGAAAAGATGACCACCATCAAGATCACCATTAATGGAACTCTAAAAGCCCTCTCTCTCTCTTCAATTTTCTCTCACAAAACCTTAGAAGAATGAGGGGAGCAACAATTTTCCAAAATGATTCAAGAGTTGAGATATTTATGGATTGAGATTTCATGATGCGCTTTTATAACATGGATGTAACATTGGATTCAATCAACACCCTTGATGCATTAATCCAAAGGCACATGAGAGGCTAATGTACCTAGCCACCCATCCCTATCCATCCACTAGGATGAAGGGATGGGATTTCACACCATTATCACTAACCCTAACCCTATGTCATGTCACTTTACCATTTTGTCCTTGGCCCATGTTTTTGTTCCAATTGTATCCAATATGGCCTTACAAATATACCTTTAGTTTTTTTTTTAATAATGTATTGAGTAGATAACTACAAAGGCTAAAGGGCAAAGAAGTAATTGGCAAAGCTCACACATGTGTAGATATTCTACTTTATCAAAGCCAATCACTTTGTAGATCTAAAATTTCAAATCAATCAATTTAAAGATAATGTTCCCTTCACACGTGTGTGAAGATATTTTTCAACTCAAATTTGAAAATGCATTTTCTCCTTAATATAAAATAAATAAATTATTTAAACTTTACACATGTCATGCATGACCCAAGTGTAAATTAATTAAGACATGTGATAAACAGGTGGCATTATATAACAAAATATAACAAGATACCATAATACAACCTCTTATAAAAATAAACAACCAAATGCCAATCTATCTCGTACCTAGGGATCAGTGCCCAGCTGGGCAGTTATCCTAGAGTGAGGTATGGGGTTCCATGTGGCAACCTTATGGCCACTCGGGCACCACATGGCACTACCAGATCAGGACTAAAGTAGAATTTGAGCCAAACAATATGAAAACCCTTATTTTTTAGCAAATAAAATTCAAAAAAATTCTCTAAAATTTACAATAAATATTTAAAGTATTTTTGAGCAATTATTAGATATTTATCATCATTATAAAATTGAACAAAATGTATAGTGAGATCTCAAGCTAATAACTATAAGTATCGAATTACTCCATTGAGCTAGTCCCGAATGATATTCCGTCGAGTCTCAGATCAACCCAATAGACCTATGTTCCACAGTCTAAAGTAGGAAACATAATTGGCCATATCAATGCCGCTAAGCCAGAACTTCCGATCATTCGGCTCTCAATGAATTATAGGTGTACCACCCCTATGGGACATGATCCAACTCAATTACAGGGGTCCTCTCAAAGCACATGTGCACTAGCTCTTCTAAATTTGGATAATGCATTTGGAAGAGTGGCTTTCCATACGAAATAAAAATGCACATGCCATGTAATGGTCTCGTGTCAGTATAAGGACTTATGTCTCGTAAGTCTTAATAATTCCATACAGGACGAATACTTAATAAGTACTCGATTTTATTTTTCTCATTTGGACTCTCCAAACCCTGGCCAATTGCAGCTAAACATGAGGCCAACCTATAAAATCCTGACTAAGAGGTGACCCTCACACCTCCTTGAGAATTTTTTTTTTCAACACGTGAACTTCTGATGCCTCATGCGTACTCGGGGTAAAAGACTTTGGGCTCTATTTCACAAGACGTCAAGATTTTAATCTCTCAATCGCTCCCACTGAATGAGAGACTACTGGAATTTAGGCCTTGGTAGGCCATATTTCCACTATTCTCCCACTTGGTCTTTTGAGGCCTGAATTCGTATATCTCTCTATCTCATTATCGTTCACAATAAATCAAAGCATGCATACTTATCCATGGATTTATCAGTCATAAGTAATAGACAAAGTAATAACAACTATGTCAACCTCCTTAAACACATCCCATGCACATGCCTCATAAAATCATTTGCCCCCAAGCTTTCGGTTAATGGATCTGCATGCATAGCCTCAGATGGAATGTAACCAACTTCTAGTTCACCAGCTGTTATCTCTTCTCGTACTCTATGATATTGAGTTAATGTGCCTTGACTTATTGTGGAACCTTGGTTCAACTGCCACTGTTATTGCAGCTTGATTGTCACACATGATTCTAATAGTTCCATGTTTTAGAGGGTTGAAGTTAAGATGATTCAAGAACTTCTTAATCCAAATGGCTTCTAACGTTGCGAAACTTAAAGCCATATACTCGGCTTCTATGGTAGATAGGGTTCCAGTGTCTTACTTCTTAGTGCACCAAAAAATGGCACCACCCTCATAAAAAAATAGATAACCCGAAGCGGATCTTGAGTCATCCGGGTCTCCTTGATAGTCGAAGTCTGTGTATCCCAAAACTTTAAGCTCACTTATATTGCCATAGGTTAATCCATTATCAAATGTTCCTTTTAAATATCCCTTGATTCTTTTCACGGCTTTCCAATGTTCTAATCCAAGATCACTTTGGAATCGACTAATCAAGCTTTGAGCAAAAGCTAGATTGGGTCTAGTTCCCATGGTTAAATACATTAGTGATCCTACGGCACTCCGATACGGGATCCATTCTATCTCATTTCTCTCAAGATCATTGTTTGGTTTCATATTGATATTTAATTTTCCTCTCCTTTCCACAGGTGTATCTGTAGGCTTGGATTCACTCATACCAAATGACTCAAGAACTTTTTCGCAATATGCAGATTGAGATAATTGAATAGTGCAGGCTGCTCTATCTCTTATAATATGAATCCCTAACACATATGAAGCATCTCCCATATCTTTCATGTCAAAATTACTTGATTGCATTGCCTATGTGTCCTTTATATGATCTAGGGTGCTATTAGCTATTAGAATGTCATTCACATATAAAATCATGAAAGTAATGCCAGTCCCATTGGTCTTATATTATACACAATGGTCATCCTCATTTGGTTTGAATCCATATATAATAAGGGTTTGGTGGAACTTAAGGAACCATCTTCTTGAAGCTTAGTGATCTATTAAGTTTATATACGAACTTTTCCTTTCCTTTCAAAATAAAATCCTCGGGTTGGGTCATGTATATATCCTCTTCTAGGTCACCATTTAAGAAGGCGGTTTTCACATCTATTTGATGCAATTCTAGGTCAAGGTAGGCTGCTATGGATATGATCATCCTAATTGAAGATATTTTTGCAACAGGTGAGTAGGTGTCAAAATAATCTACCCCTTCCTTTTGAGTAAAACCTTTTAATACAAGTCTTCCCTTGTATTTTTCAATACGCCCTACGGAGTTAAGTTTCTTTTTTAATATCCACTTACATCCAATGGATCTAAGGTTAGGTGGTAATTGGACTAACTCCCATACACGGTTCTTTAAGATTGAATGTATCTCATCTTACATGGCTTCCTTTCATAACTTATTATCCGGACAAGACATAGTATGTAGGTAAGAATAAGGTTCATCATCGGGTTCTTTACTAATCTTTTCATAGTCCTCCCCAAGGTAAGTGAAAAAGGTAGGTAGTCTCTTTATTCTCTCACTTCCCTTAAGTAGGATGGTTTCAATTTCTTTGTTAGGCTGAAACTCATGGAAGTCTACTATCTTTTGGGTTGATTATCTCTCAAGGAATTCATCTTCAAGGAAATCGGCATCAAGGCTTTCAATCACATTATGATTCAAGAGGTTATAAAACGTAAAATCCTTCCCACGACTTGGGTTTTGAAAACACATTTTATGGTTTTAGGATCAAGTTTTGATCTATTTTGGGATGGTATGAGAACATGGGCTAAACATCCCCAAACCTTGAGGTGCTTTATTGAGGGAGGTCGACCTATGAAGAGTTGGTAAGGAGTTGATTGAATTGCTTTAGTGAGAGTCCGATTAAGGACATGTGGTGGTTAGAATCATCTCCCCCCAAAACTCTAATTCAAGATTAGTGGTACTCATCAAACTTCGCGTTATCTCAACTAGGGTCTTATTCCTTCTCTCGGTAACCTCATTTTGTTCAGGTGAGTAAGGCATGGTGGAAGGCTTGGGAGGTGTATTCCCCTCCTTTATCAGATCTAACATTTTTTATTGTTCGACTTAGTTGGTTTTCAACTTCCACTTTATATTGTTGGAATTTGGATATGGCCTCACTTTTGTTTCTCATGAGATAGGTGTGACCAAAACGGGAATGATCATCAATGAATGTTATGAAGTACCTCATGTGCCCCAAGGTAGGCACACTGATAAGTCCACACACATCTGAGTGGATTAGTTCTAAAATACTAGAGACCCTTTCGACTTTTTGGCGAGACTTCTTTACCATCTTTCTTTTAAGGCAAACCCTGCATCTATTATGAGAATTGATATTCATTTTATTAAGCAATCCTTCTTTTATCATAATATGCATTCTCGATAGATTAATGTGACCTAACCTTAAATGCCATAAAGTAAAATTTTGTAAATCATCACCCATGTAAATAAACTCCTTTTTCATTTTGATTTCATAAAGCCTTTGAACCAAGTGGGCTACAAAAACAAGGTCTCCATTAATAGAGTCATCATGTACATAGACACTTTCCTCCTTGAACAAGAGCACATACCCGACTTTACTCATCTTGAAAACCGATATGAGATTATTCTTCATCTCGGGTGTATAGAGGGTATCCTTAAGCATGAGAGTCTCACCATTAGTGAGCTCTAACACATAGTCCCATTTTTCTAAGGCCCTTTCCATTTGATTTCCACCGATATAAAGATTATAAGTACCGGTTTGATATCATAAAACCTTCTAAAGCCTTTCATAGAATTTATCACATGGATGGAAGCCCTCGAGTCAAGAACCCACACATTCGCCTTCTCATTAACAATCCAAGTCTCATAGACCACGTAAACTCTCTCTTTCCTTGGTCCTCCACCGATATTAGCTTGAGGCTTATCGGTATTGAGCTTAAGAGCAAAATGAGGGTTTTGTGGAGGAGGAGGATACCTATAAAACTTTTGGGTATGCCCGTATTTCTTGTATCTAAAGCATTGCACCTTCGAATAATATTGGCTTGAGGGCCAAACCGACCTCCCACCTACGATCATGGGTGTGGGTGGTGGTTTAGGCCTAAAAGGCCTGAGATTAGTATGGTTTGGTGAGTAGGCATGGGTTTTAGGAGGGTAAGGACTAAATCGATAAGGGGAGTAGGATTTTCCTTTTTGCTTCCCCTTCCATTTCCATTTTCCTTTTCCCTTTCTTTTCTTGTTCTTAGCATTATCACTCCCACTCACTCCCACATTGCATGTATTCACCATAGAAGAGTTAAGAAGAGAAGAAGAGATACGAGTAATGAGTAAGGGAGTAGAAGAAGAAGATGGTTTGTGAGATTTTACCATATGGACCATGGAAGATGGTGCATCCATTGCTATCCTTCTTTGCTCTTCCCCTTTCATGAAAAATACAATCTCCTCCACTGTTCTAGGCGCATCCTTGGCCATAAAATTAGTCACGAAGGTCTCCCATGAGGGAGAGATCAAAAGCACAAACATCTTCTTTTGTGTCACCTCATCATATGAGTGACCGACTCTCTCACTCTCTCTTATACAACTCTTGAAATCTCTTAGATGCTCACCCACTTTGGTTTGATCATCTATTTTGCAACACATGAGTTTCCTCATTCCAATGATCCTTTGAGCTTTATTCTCGTATTTTTTTTTTCATGCTCTCCTTAATATCTTTGACACAATCACTCATGGTTGCAAAAGTAATATTCATGGCATTTTGGTTTTTGTTATGTCATGTCTCGTATGCATCCTTAACAACTTGAGGAGCACTGATTGCAGGTGGATTAGGTGGTCTAGAAGTCAATAATGGCAATAGACCATCTTTAAGAAATACATAACCAATTTTCCTTCTCGATTCAGAGAAGTTGGTTCCATTGAACCTCTCCTCCTTAAGCAATTCGGTGAGTACTGAACGGGCTGTCATGAGTTCCTATTTGACACTCTATAATTCCTCTAAAGACCATAAAAGAGGTTGTAAATGAGCCTAGCTTGGATACCAATTGAAAGTGGATACAAAGACTAGAGCAAATTTTCAAGCCAAAAAACAAAGTAAAATGGACACCTTCAACAATCCATTTGCTAAAAACCAAGCTAAGTGAATCAGATACAATCCTTTTACATAACAATTACAACCATTTCTAGCCTTGTATAACCACTATAAATAAACTCAAATACCAACACCTTATGGGGCAATTACATATAAAGCAAGACTAGCTTATGAATTACACTTTCATAGCACAAATTACATAAATTGTCTCAAAGCTTAAATACATCAGGCAACTAATCTAAACAAAATTCTAAAAAATAAAATCAACTAAACATGGAATTAGAATGCCAAATAAAAATAGAGAAGCCATGTTTGGAACCCCTTGTGCCGGGGCCATGCAATCGGATCCTATAAGAACTTAATTTGTCCCTTCGGATTGTACAAAAGTGGTTCAATCTCACATGAGTGTCTAATCCAAATGGGAAGAAGTTACACACCTTAAAATCAATTATTAAGATCTCAACACACTGGCATTGTCATCCAAAATAGAATGGAAAAAGTTTGAATCGAATCGGATAACGAATATGAGAGTTATCGCCAAACTACACACGGTGATCCCTCGGACCACAAAAACAATCTTGTATGGAAAGATTATGAACCCCCATAAGTAAAACGTGATGAAAATGTTATAAAAATAGAGTAACACTCTGAGACTAAATTATTTGATGTGTTTGAAACAAAGTAATTAATAGATACTATGCATAATCATGGATTCTCATGCATATAAGTTATAACTCATGAAGGACCACACTATGAATAAGCATGATGAAAAAGATGATCAAATGGGGATTCTAAGATCAATGAAACTTTTTTAAATTCAAAACTCCAGCAACTATAGATGCCAAGGATGTGGTCTTATGATAAAAAAAAATTCAATGGAGTTTACCTTGATAAATGCACACTATGGACTTAAGCATAAGAAAGGAGGACCACCATCAAGATCATCATTAATGGAACTCTAAAAGCTCTCTTTCTTCAATTTTCTCTCACTAAACCTTAGAAGAAAGAGGGGAGCAACAATTTTCCAAAATGGTTCAAGAGTTGAGATAGTTAGGGTTTGAGATCTCATTATGGGCGTTTATAATATGGGTGTAACCTTTGGATTCAATCAAACACCCTTGATGCACTAATCCAAAGGCACATGAGAGGCTAATGTACCTAGCCACCCATTCCTTTCCAACCATTAGGATGAAGGGATAGGATTTTACACCATTATCACTCACCCTAACCTTAAGTTATGCCACTTTACCATTTTGTCTTTGGCCCATGTTTTTGTTTCAATTGTATCCAATTTGGCTTTAAAAAAATACCCTTAGTTTTTTTTTTAATAATGTATTAGAGTAGATAACCACAAAGGCTAAAGGGTAAAGAAGTAATTGGCAAAACTCTCACACGTGTAGATATTCTACTTTATCAAAGCCAATCACTTTGTAGATCTAAAATTTCAATTCAATCAATTTAAAAATAATGTCCCCTTCACACATGTGTGTAAAGTTCTTTTTCATCTCAAATTTGAAAATGTATTTTCTTATTAATATCAAATAAATTAATTAAGTAAACTTTACACATGTCATGCATGACCCATGTGTGAGTTAATTAAGGCATGTGATAAAAAGATACCTTAATTTATAACATTATATAACAATATATAACAAGATACCATAATACAACCCCTTATAAAACAAGCAACCAAATACAAATCTAGTTCTCCACTTAGGGATCAGTGCCCAACAGGGCAGTTATCCTAGAGTCAAGTGTGGGGTGCCATGTGGCAGCCCTATGGCCACTCAGACGCGACATGGCATTACCAGGTCAAGACTAAAGTGGAATTTTAGCCAAACAATATAAACCCTTATTTTTTTAGCAAATAAAATTCAGAAAAATTCTTTAAAATTTACAATAAATATTTAAAGTATTTTTGAGCAATGATTACATTTTCTCATCATTATAAAATCGAACAAAAGGTATAGTGAGATCTCAGGCTAATAACTATAGGTATCAGAGTATTCCATTGGGCTAGTCTTGAATGATGTTCCGTTGATTCTCATATCGACCAAATAAAACTATATTCCATAGTTTAAATCAAGGACACATAATTCGCCATGTCAAAGCTGCTGAGCCAGAAGTTTCGATCATTCGGCTCTCAATGGATTATAGGTGTACCCCTGTGGGACATGATTCAACTCAATTACAAGGGTCCTCTCAAAGCACATGTGCACTAGCTCTCCCAAACTCAGATAATGCATCTGGAAGAGTGGCTTCCCGTACGAAATGAACTTGCACATGCCATGCAATGGTCTCATGTCAGGATATAGACTTATGTCCCATAAGTTATAACCATTCCATGCGAGGCGAATACTCAATAAGTACTCGAGTTCTATTTTTCTCATTTGGATTCTCCAAGCCCTAACCGATTGCAGCTAAACATGAAGCTTACCTATAAAATCCTGACTAGAAGGTGACCCTCACACCTCCTTGAGAAATTGCTTTCTCAACACGTCAACTCTCGATGCCTCATGATTACTCGGGATCAAAGAATCTGGGCTTCATTTCACAAGACGTCAAGATTTCAATCTCTCAATCGCTTCCACTTAATGAGAGAATACTGGAATTTAGGCCTTGATAGATCATATTTCCAACACTTTCCCTTCCCCCTTCCCCTACTCCACAGTCCCCACTCCTTCCCATTCCCCTTCCCCTTCCCCTTACCACTCAACTGATGTTGATTGAGTGAGTTAGTTGATTCAGTTAGAGAGATAAATAACTTGGAGAATCTCACTCCCCAATCCCCATCCCCATCCCCATCCCCATCCCCATCCCCATCCCCTTCCTCACTCCCCACTCCCCACTCCCCACTCCCCATCGGTTGGAGAGAAAAACACCTCAGACCACTCCCCACCCCCATCAGTCACTCCCCACTCCCAATCAGTTGGAGAGAAAAATAACTCAAACCACTCCCCACTCCCCATCAGTTGGAGAGAAAAACAACTCAAACCACTCCCCACTCCCCATCAGTTGGAGAGAAAAACAACTCAAACCACTCCCCACTCCCCATCAGTTGGAGAGAAAAACAACTCAAACCTCTCCCCACTCCCCATCCCCTATTCTCTCCATTCCCCATCCCCCATTAGTTGGACCCTCTCCCTTCTCCCTTCTAAGCACTCCCCACTCCCCATCGGTTGAGAGAAAACAACTCAGACCAGTCCCCACCCCTATTCCCTATTAGTTGGAGAGAAAAACAACTCAGAGAAACACCTAAAATTAAGTTGATTTAGTTCGAGAGAGAAACGTTGATTAGGCTAGAAACCACCCCTATTCCCTATTAGTTGGAGAGAAAAACAACTCAGATAAACACCTAAAATTAAGTTGATTCAGTCACCTAAAATTAAGTTGATTCAATTCGAGATAGAAACATTGATTCAGTTAGTTGATTCGGCTGGAAAGAGAAACAACTTCCAAAATCTGACTACCCATTCAGCTGGAAAGAGCTTCCCCTTTCCCCACTCCTCATCGCCTTTCCCTTCCCCCTCCCCCTTCCCTTTCCTTCTCCTTCATAATACAAGACATCAATTATCTTCCCCTTAGACATCAATCCTCAACAGTAAGTAATTTAAAAATAAGTAAATGGCAATCTGCGGTTCTAAAAAGAAGAGCAGAAAAGCTAAAAGCTTATAACCAAAATACAAATCAAAGGATTGAAACTTTAAATAAAATAAAACAACATGGGATTCTAGAGATAAACTCTGGGACAACAAAATTAATGCCATTGGATAATTAGTTGAAAAAATACAAATCAACGGATTGAAACTTTAAATAAAATAAAACAACAATGGGATTCTAGAGATAAACTCTGGGATAACAAAATTAATGCCATTGGATAATTAGTTGAAAAAATTGAAAGAACAAATAAGCCAACCCAAAGACCATGACATGAAAGATGAAGGTTTTGAAGGCGCCATATTTTCAACTCTTGAACAAGTTTTGAATAGGCAAATTGAAACCATGAGAAGCTTAAATGAAGCAATTAATGATTTGACCAAAATACCAAAAACTGAACATTTAATCAAAGTGTTTTTCGATATAAACAAAAAATTAGATATTTTGAAATTTTTGCCCAATGCTCAAAGCATAATTGATCATAACTTGAGAGTATTAGACAACAAGGTAGAAAAATTGTCTAAGTCTATACCACCCTCTCAAATCATAACTTAGTCAAGCTGTGTAAGGCCAAACTCTGGCTTTAGAGTAGATAAAGAACCTTTAAAAATGATAAAACTTTTCATAAACAAAACCATTTAACATCCAGATGTTATAAATAGTTCGAAAATCGAATTTGAACAATTTGAAGACGAACTGGCCAACGTTAATACTTCAAAAATTTAATTTAAAGAAATTTATAACAAGAATTCTTGAAATCTATATACTGCTCACAGATTCAGAGATACTGAAAAAATATTAAGTATCATTGGAAATGAAGCAGAAGAAAATCTTTTCAGTAAAAAAAAAATTAAAAAAATTCATTTTGGAAGAAAATAAATATAGATATATTCATATAGGAGCAATCCGAGTAACTATTAGACACTTGGGAAGACAACCTAGGTGGTGAAGTTCTAGGAATTGTCCTAGATAAAAGACACTTAAGACTTCAAACAACGTTTATTAGGAGATATAGACTTCTCTTTAGACTTTAATGTTGTCTACTTCAATATATACCCAAATTACTACATCCGAATTCGAGATGTTTTGAGATCTGTAGCCCTAACTCGGTGGATTGTAGTTGCTGGAGTGAGGAGTGGAGTAGTTGTAGTTGCGGATGCATAGCCCTAACTCGTTGGGCCCTCCCCAGTAGTTGCTGGAGAACTCTAACTCGATGAGGCCCTCCCGGGATGTAGTTGCTGGAGTGAGGAGTGGGGTAGTTGCAGTTGCTGGAGTGAAGAGTGGGGTAATTGTAGTTGCTGGGTAAGGAGTAGGGGGAAGTTCTTCCCCTCCCCCTAAGGCTCCGTGGCCTCCCACTTCCCAATCAAGGGGAGTGGAACACCCGTCCGTCGCCTCCCAATTCCCTTTTCCCTCCTTGAGTTCTCATTTCCTCTTCCAGTTAGAGAAGCCTTCCTCTTCTCTTCCTTGTTCCCACCTTCCTCTCCTTGTATTCCCACTTAGAGGGGTTCTCCTCTTTCCCTCTTTGGTTCCCACCTTCCCCTCCTTAGGTTCCCACTTCCCCTTCCTCTCTTGGGTTTCCACTTCCCCTACACCTTGGAGGCCCCTTCTCCCCCAATTGCCTTGGTCGGTTACTTCAGAGGTTATGAACGACAGGTAAATAACAACAGGTCGTTATGAACGACAGGTAAATTAATTGTCCTCCAAAGGTCACGAACAAGTGGAAATTAATTGAGAAAAAGAAAAAGAAGGAAAAAGAGGGATCAAGGGAAGGAATGAAAGATTGACACTCCTCTCTTACGTACCAAAGAGGGGATCAAGGGAAGAAAGATTGGCACTTCCTGTCTTAGTTAGCTTAAGAGGGATCAAGGAAGTGAAGAAAGATTCATATCTTAGTTTGGTTATTCAGGTGCTGAAAGTTAGGCTATTGAGGGGCATCTCCTTCACACTTCCTTCCTTTTGGAGGAGGAGCGGATCGATACAAGTGAACAAGAAAGATTCAGATCTTAGTTAGGTTATTCAGGTGCTGAAAGTTAGGCTATTCAGGGGCATCTCATTCACACTTCCTTCCTTTTGGAGGAGGAGTGAATCGATATAAGTGAACGTAATTAAAACTTTCCAGAAAATATAGAATTGATGAGTCTAAACTGAATTCCAAAATTTCTATCCGAGATCCTCTTGAAGTGTACAATGTACACCAATGGGAGCACATTCAGTTATCTTTTTAAATATATTAATATTTTTTAGGATGTAGAGAAACAATGGGTAAGGATATCCTAAAATAAACAATATTTCAATTCCCAATCGCCCTCGAGATCTCAAATTTGGGTGGCACAAGTTGAGTTGTACCAAAATCTCAACTCACAAAAGTCCAAGTTTAGAGCAAATTTCGCAGAATTTGGAGGAAATTTGGGACGTATTTTTAGGGAAAAGCTCTAGCAAACACTAGTTGTGTATGGTATACAAGGCACTGATTGATGGTCGATGATTAACGATTAAATGTACTCGGGTGAATCCATCGTTATAGGGAAGCGATGGTGGATAATTGGTGAACTATTTATACAATTACATAAATTTATTTTTAAAGATTCCCTTTTTTAAGTTTATTTTTGGGTCATTTGGGACATGGTATTTACAAAACTTGGTTATGCAAAAAATAATGGTTACATAGATTCTAGTATTTGTCCAACATAGTTTTAATAACAACACTGTTTTTTATAGCTTCTGAAGTAGTGAGAAAAGATACGGGGACTTATGTTTTCACTAAGAGTATGACTTTTAATACAACAGAATGGTGGACCAGAATTCGTATAGCCAACCTTAATTAGTTAAAAACAGGTTTGACTATGACAATAATAAATTAACCGATTTTAATATTAATGATCATTACTAATTGACATTATTTGGTGCTTTTTGTGTACAGTTGGGATGCTCCTATTCATGTGGATGCAGCTAGTGGTGGGTTTATTGCACCTTTTCTCTATCCGGATTTGGAATGGGACTTTAGAATTCCCTTGGTTAAGAGCAGTGTTTTAAAAATCGGCGAGTCGAACCGGACTCGCCCGGTTCGACTCGAAAACCGCACAACCCGTGCCGATTCCATCATAAAATCGGGAACCGCCCGGGTTCCAAAGAGAACCGCCGGTTCCCATCCGGTTCGCGCTGGTACACTCGTTCGTCCGTGTGCACTCACATGTGTGCACGGACATACGTGTCCAATTTTTTTGGACATCGCCCCGCTTCTAGAAGAGAATCGGCGATTCCGGTCGATTCACTGTATAGAATCGGATGGTGACATCATGTCTCGGCATGTATGACGTTTCCAAGTGTATTTGGGATATTTGTCTTAAAAATAAAGGTAATATCGACATTGTCGTACGGCAGTACCATATTCATATACAACCAAGTGTTATCCCATGTACCGTTCGCTTGCACGCTGTTGAAGAGCTCATCCTCACATGTTTTATAAACTTGGAAGTCGCTTGATATTTCTGATGTGGGACAATTCCCACTTGCCTTCAACAGCGTGCAAGCCATTGTCACACAAGCCATTACCTAATAAAACGGGCGTATAATGTTTCCAAGCCATTAACTATTGCAAGCCATTGTCCATATGTGTAGCGTTTTAATTTATCGTGTCAAATTAATAGCACTAATAAACGGCTATATAAAATTTAAAAATAAATTAATAGCACGCATTAATTTAGTGTGTCAAATATAAATTTTTTGATGTTTATTAGTAAAATAATTTTTCGATGGGTTTTATTAAAATATTTTTCTTTTTTTTTGTAGCTATTGTGCATATTGCCGATAGGATTTTTTTTTGAATTTTGGCATCTTTATTTTTCATTTTTTTGGGTAAAGTTATTTTGAATCTTTTAATATAATTACATTAGAATTTATTGGTTGTTTTATTTTTAATTTTAGTCATATGATATGGAAGCCTCTTCTAATAATTTTTAAATCACTTTTCAATTAGATAATATTCTAAAATATTTTTAATTTGTTATTATTTATCTAATAAAATAATTATAAAATATAAACTAATAATTATAATTTCAGTATATAATATTATAATTAGTTAGGTTGTAATAATTTTTTATTATAGTTAGTTAGGCTGTAATAATTTGAGTTTTTTTAACGGATTAGGGTTTTTTGCCAAAACGAGATTTTAATGGCCATTCTTTCATTGATTAGTCTATACTTTATAATAGTCCATGTATAATTATATATTTTATCCCTGATAATTCTATGATTTTTTTTTATGTGATGCAAATTTAATATTTAATTTAAGTTTATACAGGGAAAGAACATCTCAATATATACAAATTGATGAGAAAAATGAAAGTTAATAATGTAGTACCCTTATTTCTTATTGGATTCCTAAAAAACAACATTTATAATGAATTTTAATCATTTTTTCGAATTTTTTTGAAGCTTTAATCCGACCGATTCAGCAGATTCCCGATCCGGATCGCCGATTCGCCGATCCGGATCTGTTTTTGAGATGCCCGATCAGGGTCACCGATCCGCTTTTTAAACCATCGGTTAAGAGTATTAATGTTAGCGGACACAATTATGGTTTGGTGTATGCTGTTATTGGGAGGGTTATTTGGAGAAATAAGGAGGATTTACCTGAAGAACTCATTTTCCATATTAACTATTTGGGAGCTGATCAACTCACTTTTACTCTTAATTTCTTTAAGGAAAAAGTTTATATAAGGATACAACCTTATAATGTAGAACTATGGATGCACCTCAAAAATCCATCAGAAAAAGGTAGTTTTAATGTTGAAAAACTCTTTGATTGATCATCTCAACATTGAGATGAATGACCATGAAAAATAAAAAGATTTGAAGTCTCATAAATAGTGCATTTTACAACATATTATCTACACCGTCCATTTTCAAGATTTTCATATGTTTATAGATCTACTTGATTTTAACCATTTTTAAAATTTAAAATTTTAGAATTAGATATAAAAATAGATTTTGAGATAATCCGAAGAACATTTTACATCAAAATTATATTCCATGATAAAATTTAAAGATGCACCTTACCTCTACAGCTACATATGCATATGTATGCCAACTGCAACTTTTCTTTAAAGGTAACCAACTAACCCCAATTGTCTTTGTCAACAAACTCAATATCTTTCTTTTATGATTGATAATTTTAATTTTGATAATATCTTGGTAAATTTTATTTATCGCGATATTTTAAGGTTTTTTTTTTATTATTAGAATAAAATTTCCATTGATAATTCCATAATACCATGTTTGTAATTTAAAAGCACGAAGATCAATTTAATATTTAGGGAGAAATGTTTCATTACCAAATAATAATAGTATATGTAATGCAAGTTAAAGACTTGGACAAGCTTTCTATGTTTCCCCTACCAAATAGAAGTTTTATCCTCTCCCTTATCCAACCATCCATTCTGAATGAAGGGTTAAGATTGTCCCAATCACAATGTCACATCTCTACTCTATTTTATTTTTATTTTTATTTTATAAATTATTTTGACACCAAATTTTGGAGTTCATTCCTCTATTAAACTCGTACTAGCAAAAAATATAAAAAAAAATAATTCAATAAAATAAAATGACCAAAATACCACTGAAAGTTTCAAAAGGTATTTTGGTCATTATATTTTATCAAAAAATTATTTTTTATATTTTTTATAGGTGTGCCCCTATGAGAAGATGACACATACTAAATTTCATATTCATACAATTTGTATAAAAAACTAAAAATAAGATATTTTGAGACGTTTAAGATCAAACGGTGAGTGACTCTCTTGATCAAAATCGGATGGCCAGATGGTAAGGGAAGGATAGAACTTCTATGATGTAGAAGAAGTGTAGAAACCTTTCCCTAAAGATTTTAAGTTAGATAGTAGTTTTTGATATTTTAATTTAGACTCGGCGGACTGAACAAAATATGTGCGTCTCGTCATCGATAAGACATCTACCTTAACGATGGACTTAAAAAAAAAAAAAAAAAAAAAAAAAAACGAAAAA
>NW_006499920.1:386091-447387 GCF_000471905.2 Amborella trichopoda | reverse complement strand
TGTAGGATTTGTATACAATGAGACCATTTACCTTTGGTATAAGGAGCTCACAATTAATATATATATATATATATATGTAGGATTTGTATACAATGAGACCATTTACCTTTGATATAAGGAGCTCACAATTATTTACAACCAATGATTCAAAAAATGGATTAGTGCCCCGGATCGGGCTACTTAAAAGCCCATATGGATCGGTGAATTGGTGATCCGAATTGGTAATTGGCTGAATCGGTCAAATTAAGATTTAAAAAAAATACAAAAAAAATTGTTAAAATTCATTATAAATATTGTTTTTACATAATCCAATAAGAAATGATAGTACTACATTATTAACTTTCATTTTTTCATCAATTTGTGAATATTGAGATGGTTTTTCTCTATATGAACTTATGTTAACCATTAAATTTGTATTACATAAAGGAAAAATTATAGAATCATCATGGATAAAATATATAATCATACATAGACTACAATAAAGAATGGATTAAATAGATGAAAAAATGGCCATTAAAATTTCGAATTGTTGTATTATCTTTTATTTTATGTTTTCTTTTAATTTTTTTGATGACATTATTTTCTTCCTTTTATTTTTTTGGAAGATAAATTATTTTTTTGACAAGAAATGCTTGTTATGTTATGTTTTATTTTACTGTTTTCTTTTTCTTTTTTTGGTGACATTATTTCTTCCTTTTATTTTTTTTGGAAGATAAAAATAAAATGCTTTTTTATTTTTTTATGACATTATTTTTTTCCTCTTTAGTTTTTTTTTTTATTGACATTATTCTCTTCCTGTATATTATTTTTTATGACATTATTTAAGACAAAAGTAAAACACATTATTTTTTATGACATTATTTAAGACAAAAGAAAAAAGATTTAAGACAAAAGAAAAATGTTAAAACAGCAGCCCAAAGCTCGAACCTGAGAACCGCCATGTTACTTTAATTATAATAAATCACTATATTGACTTAAGATATCAACGTTGGCCATTGAGAATTGTCCCACATCGAAGAGAGGTGGGACAAACAATGCTTATATAAAGAAATGCAACAGCTCCCCACACAAAGAATTGCTTGAGGCGGGAATCACACTCAAAACATCAGCCACCGGTTTATGGCATCATACGGGTGGTTCGGGTTATAGATTCCCCGATCCGTGACCCCATACGGGTGGTTCGGGCTATCGATTCTGCGATCCGTGACCTCATACGGGGCGGTTCTCACAGGTTTGTGACATCATACTCAATCTGTGACCCCATACGGGGCGGTTCTTGCCGGTTTATGACGTCATACGGGCGGTGTTATCGATTCTCGTGTCAACTCGAGCGAGTCAGCCACCAGTTTATGACATCATACGAGCGGTTTGGGTTATCGATTCCCCGATCCGTGACCCCATATGGGGCGGTTTCTTGCTTATTTATGACGTCATACGGCCGGTTCCGGTTATCAATTCCCGTATTGACTCAAGCGAGTCTTTTTAAACCACTACTTATAACCATCCAACCATTGCTTATAACCAACCAAGTCTGTTGCGACTCGCCGATTTAACCATCCAAGTCTGTTGCAACTCATCGATTTAACCATTCAAGTCTGTTGCGACTCGCCGATTTTTAAATCACTGCTTACAACCATCCAATTTGAAATATGATAGCTTGGGTGTATCACAAAGTTCGAGAATATTTCTTTTGAACTTTGAGCTTGGTCAATGAAGTAAATGCAACCACCCAATTTCATATCCAGTTCAAACTATATCGATTCTCGTTCAAACTGGATATAAATGCAACCACCCAATTTCACCCACTTTGGGTCTCCAGCATTTGCACAAGGGGTTAGGCTGTTAAAAAGTGCGGTCCGACACTCAATTTTCTTAAAATAAGGGGTCCGACAATTCAAAGTTCTGCCTGACATAAATGCAGGGGTCCAATAATTTGATGTTCCAATCCGGTAATTGCTATTCGGGTCTGACAGTCCATGTCAAATCTGGCCAAAATAATTTCTTGTGTAAAGGGCATTTCGTCTAAAAAGAATAAACTTTTTGACTTGGGGTTACTTCTTAGAAAAGTATATTTGGAGGAAAAAGTGTGAAAAAGGGTTTGTAATTTTACTTTCTTTTTTTTTTTAAGTAATTTTAAAAACAAAAAGAGTATATAAATGCTACAAAATACTCATGAATGCTTGTGAATGGATAGAGAGAGAAAGAGCAGAAAAATGGCAGCAATAGGCAGAGAGAGAAAGAGCATAAAAAATGGCAGCCTCCACCTTTTGATCACCCAATCATCCAAGAAATGAATTCTAGTTAGGCTATGAAGTTATATTTTTTCGGATTTTGGAGGCGTAATCTTCAGAAAGAGAGATAATAAAAAATGCTGAAAATGCTCGCCAATGCTTATGAGTTATGAACGTGTAGTGTGAGAAAGAACATAAAAAATGTCAATGAATGCTTCTTGGAATATCTTTGTTTTTAATCTCAGTAATGTCACCTACTAGGCATTGGGAAAAAAAATTTCGAGCGATAAATGCAAGACGAACTGGTAGTTGAAACCAGGCTTCACCAGGGCTCCTCCTCGGACCATGTCGGAGAGATGGGCGTTTCATCTCATAGAGGCCATTCACACTAGCCTTCTGAAATCATAAATTCTGCAAATTTACCCATTTGTTATATTCCAGCTCAGGGCCATGTCGGAGAGATGGGCGTTTCATCTCAGAAAGGCCATTCACACCAGCCTTCTGAAATCATAAATTCTGCAAATTTACCCATTTGTTATGTTCCAGCTCAGGGCCATGTCCTTTTGATGGGTATTTTAAAATTAAATCAGACGACATGCTAAAGTGTTACTTTATAAGGGGTAGCAATGGACCCGGACCCGGACCCGTTGGGTATACCCGACACAGGTCTGGGTATGAGTCTAGCATTTAGACTTGGCAGGCCGGGTTGGGTTCAGGTCCAGTTGAACCCGATCCGTACTTGTAAACCATTGGAGATAAATTACTTTACTTTATGCCCTATTCGTTTGGGTGTCTTAATAATTGTATACAATAAGAACTCGTAGTCATGTCTAGCTATTAAACGACAAGTTAGGCAACTTGAAATCTAATAGTCGGTGAGTGTTACTTTGTTGTCAATAATATGGGTATATGATAGTAAAAAAACAGGTAAGAAAAAAAAAAAAACAAAAAAAGAAAGCTCATAGTCAAGGTGGCAATGGACTTGACCAAGACCTGAACCCGATGAATATGGGTATGGATCCAATTTTTTAACCAACGAGTCGGGTTCAGGTCCAAAACCTGAACCCGAATATTATTAGGGTCTGTGTCTGGGTCCAGCCGGACCTGACCCATACCTAACCTGTTGCCACCCCTATAATTTATGAATATCTCATACCTAATCTGTTGCCACACCTATAATTTATGAATCTCTCATACCTAACCTGTTGCCACCCCTATAATTTATGAATCTCTCATACCTAACCTGTTGCCACCCCTATAATTTATGAATCTGTCATGTATGGTTTGATAGATTCCTCTTATTTTTATTTATGTATATAGAAAAAAGGCATGGCAGTTTCTAACACCACTGTATTGAGATAACGAAACAAGGAATGGATCATGGAAAAACCAACAAAAACAAAGACAAAACTATTGAGAAAATAAATCAAAGAAAATTAATTATAATTCAGTACCAAAAAACAAAAAAAGGAAACAAGCATGGCTTAAAGAGAGTAAGTTTATGTGAATTAGAATGAGAAAGCGAGGAAGTTCCTATCGAGAGGAGGTTATGAGGATTGCGATGAGAGAGAGGAAAGTTCCTCTCTCTCTCTCTCTCTCTCAGATCTTGATTCTCGAGTAAAGTTGCCTCAAAATTGTTTGATGCATCCATTTTACAGGCTTGGTTTCCTATGTTTTGACTTCTCATTATGGCAAGAAGCTTTGTTTTCTTACTTGGTCAAGTTCATGCATTAAATAACAAAAACACACAGGAAAACAAGAAAATAGAAAAGGGTTGTATAGAGCCTAGGCTCTAAAGTCTAAACAATCAAATTAGTACCCTCAAATAGCATCGAGAAATATGGTTTCAATACTCGAAATCATTGTGATACTCTTGAAATATATTTTCATATTTATATATAAAATGTAAAGTTTCAAAAATACTGTAGATTGACAGATCTATGAAAACTTGAAAATCTTAAAAAATTGACAGTCCAAAAATGCGTTAAAAAATGCACTATCGCAAAAATTTGAAATCTATTTTTTTCTCATGTCCAAGTATCTTAATGTTGAGATGATCAATTTGAGGATATTTAGGCATCAAAACAACTCTTCTAGTAAAATTTTTTATGTAGGCTTCAATTTGATTGTTTAGAGCCTCAGCTCTATATAAACTTTTCCCAATAGAAAAAGAGAGACTGCATTCCTCCCTGTCATCCTCCCCACGTGGGGGAATGTACAAAGCGGTATTAGCTTCAGTTTTCAACTTGCATTTTGCCTGCCTTTGAATGGCCTAAAATATCAAGAACTTAAATGAAAAATCAGAAAATAGGAATATAAAGACACATACAAAGATTGACAATAAAACGCCATTCTTCTTATTCCATAGATGTCTTGAAAATGAGAATGAAGTTCCTACTAAATTGTAGACTTTGGAACGGAAATTCTTTTTTGCGTTATACTGCAATGAATTTAAGAACAAGTTCATCACATCTTCAACAAGTAATAAAGAAAAATAGAAGAGTACAAGAAGCGCTTAAAAAGAAAAGAAATTAAGAGAAGAATTAGAAAGAAAGATACCTTACTGCTTACTGTGATTCAACTCTCAAATCACGAACTTTCTCTCTCAACCGCTTATTGGGATCAATTTGAACTCATGAACTCTTTCTATCTCTTTAAGAACTTGTCCCTCTCTCGAAGAATAGTATACTCTCAACTCATGAACTCTCTCTCTCTCTTCAAGAACTCCTCCCTCTCTCTCCCTAAGAATAGCTGTCAGATGACTCCCTTTGCTGGAGATTTTATACAATGAGAATGAAATGAAGAAATAAGCATCTCATCAGCCCTTTGTATCATCTTTTTATTATCAACATTTCAATTAGGCAAATTTATGTACATACCGTTTTTTCTTCCCTTTGTTATGGTCTACTCCACATTTTTTCCAAAATTACATGGAGAGCAGCCTTGCCCGACCTTCTTTTTTTTTTTTTTTTTTTGTTCTTATAGCTTTCTACAACATCAAATAGGTGGGAAAATTCGTTTTTTTTTATTTTTGATTTCAAGGTATGGCTAAAATAAAAAAACATCTTATCTCTTAGTCTGTTTGATATTGATGATGTTAGACACTCCTAAAACCCACTCATGTTTGACATCAATAATATCATGAAAAATTTACGTACAGACCATATTGGGGGTGGGGTCAATTACAAAATGGGATCACGTTTGTCTTAAATTACGGTTGACACCTTCCCCCCTCGCGGTGTTTTTTTTTTCTCGAAGTTACCCTCTGTCCAGTAATGCTGGACAGGTGGGGTTTATGTCGTGCAAAGCAAAAACAGCTGTTCGACATTTGAAATACCGGACAGCTATCTACTATCCCTAAAACCATGAAGCCATCTCTCTCTCTCCAAAAATCATCGCCCCATGATTTTCTCTTGCAACGACTATCCATGCTTCTCCTGGATGCCTCCTCTCTCTGTGAGCTCGCTGATTTTTTACGCCAAAGGCATGTCGGAATGCCACCATTACTAGGTGGAAGACCGTCAATGCCCGATGAAAAACCAGTAGCGATCGAAGAAGTCAGCGACATCAAGGCCACAAAAAAAGGAGAGATTCTTGTCGACAAATAGAACAAGTTTCCTACTAGGCAAGGGTTATAGGGGATGTAATAATGGCCAAAAAGGGGACTAGAAGAGGCCTTTTACAAGGGCAAGCCTTGCGATCTTGACTGCCTGTTCGGCATCGGAGGGTCGAAAGCCCCACGATTTGGACCGGAACTTGCCTTGGGTGACCTGGTAGGAGATGCTCGTGATGGGTAGGTTGAGGGCCATGCGTAGCTGATGGGCCTTGCCGCATCACCCGTCAAGGAAGCAAGGGCCGACTGGGAGGTCCTCACGCAGGATGCCCTTGAGGTCAGGAGGGAAGGTGAAGCTGAACTCACCCTTAATGTGAATGAATACATCATCCGAAAGGCCCCTATGGACGGTGACTCCCGAGTTGCGGAGGTGAGAGAGGGCTTTGTACCCAAGTGAAGAGAAGGACAGGAAGCCGCTGCCACCACTGCAGGATGTTGGATGAGTGTGGTCATTAAAGATCTCATGAATGCTTGTAAAATAAAATGATATAGTGGAACATGAACTCAGTGATAGTGTGGTTCCTTGTGGACCATACTAAGCAAACGATAGTGTTGATATCGGACTGAGTTTGACGAGCTATGCCAGTCGGTTGGGAAAAACCTATGTTACCTGAGCATAGAAAACTATCTGATAAGGGTTCTAATAGGTCATCCCTTGATGAAGTCGGAGTACACCCGGATGAGTTAACCGAGGGACTGTGTGACCTTTGTGTGTAATGGTGGCCTTCAGAGACGGGGGCTAAAGCCTCATCCGCGAGTTATCACAGGGCATGCATAATGATATCCATTTCGGGAAAGCAAACCACATTTTATGGTGAAGCTTATGCATGTGCGAGAGATATCCATATGCATTATAGGAGTTGTGGTCACATCAGGTCTAGGTGCCTTGGTATGTCTCTATGGGAGAATCTGAAATCCACAAACTGGAATTATGATCCCTAAGCTCATTTGTCAGATTTTGGTGACCCACTAATAAGCTCCTACATAGACTGTGGGTCATGGGAAACACTGGGTCGGTTTCATAAAGCAAGTATGGATCGTAATCCACAGTTGAAGGTCGAGTACCCCAACATTTATTTATCTAATTCCTAAATCATATGGATCATCTTTCTATCTAATGAATTTAATTATATTTGTTTTAATGATATATAATGTTAAAATTATTATTTAAACTTTTCTTGATCTCTAGATATGTTATTTATCAAATTTTGATTTATAAAAACAGAGATAATGATTTTAGATTGATTTAAATATTTAAATTTGATTTTATGGATTTTTAAATAATCATATAATTTATTTTACTAATTTTTAATATTTCATGGGAGGCCCAATATGGCCCACCATTGCCTGTGGGTGGCGCCCATGAAGTACCACCTATGGTAGCACAACCCACCCTAACGAAACTTTCTGTTCAAGCTTTAGCTTGAAGAGAAAGCTTTGAAGTGTTTTGAAAAGATTTTGCAAGGAAGCTTTATAGGAATGTATCTCGTCTTGTCCATCGTATATTGTTTTCTTTGTTCCTTAAGGATGGAGATTTCCATTACATGGTCAGGGGCACTGTTGAATCTAGTCCAACATTGCTTTAGAGTATTCATAAGTCTGCTTCCATTTCATCCTTAGATAATGAAGAAAATAAGCCTGGAGACTTAACAAGTGATGGGAATCTTCTTCAATGCATTTTCCAGTTTCTTCCAAAAATTTATTGGTTTGTTTGTCACGGAAAAGAAATGGCAAAAGCTTCTTGTTAGAGGTGAAAGAGAAATTACTGGCAGTTTGGAATAAGAGATCCAGGTTCAGAGATCAAACGATACATCGATGGATTACCAATATTTATGATAGGACTCATGGGGACTGAATCGATAACACTTTACCTGTGGGAATCTGGCCCTCTTGTGGGATGCGTTCCTAGCTGGAGCCGTATGTCGTATGTTAAGAGTTCATTTTGATTGGCCTTTGTTCCTATTAAAAGCAGGTCTCTGTCCATGCACAATGAAAGAGCACTATGGTTCTTGTGAATTTTATTGAGGCTTGAATAGCCTGCAAAGATGGTGGTGGTGGCGTTAAAGTTTCATGGTACAGTTTTCCAAGTCTGTAAGAACTCTTAGTCTTCATTTTAGAGTTGCATTTGGGTGTCTAGTTAGAGGTGGCAACCAGTCGGATCAGGTCCAGGTTGATCCCGACCTGGATCCAGGTTATGTCCAAGTGACCCAAGTCGGGACCTGACCCAGATCACATCTAGAAATTCAAAAAAAAAAAACTCCATATATTATTTTTAGTGTATACATTTATATATTTTATGCCTGTTTGGGTCGACTCCAAACCCGCTCCAATAGGATCTGTTTTGGACCCAAATCCAGACTCAACACAGGTCGCGTCCAAGTCATTTGGGTCCGAGCGAACGGGTCTAAAACATGGACCCAGACCCAGAGGACGGTTGACCCACCGACCCGAGGGCCGACCCAACGCCATTGCCATCTAGTGCTTGTTTGAGTGGGAAATGATCTATTATCTCACTACCGAAGCACACTTATCAATGACAAAAAGTAGTAAAAGGAAAATCTCATTCTCAATTTCCATCATATCATGAGCTTTCTTTAACTTATTGCCACATTTGAGGTGAAGATATTTTTGGATTTCTATGACAGGAATTCATTGTAATATGAATTCGCCTTGAGATGGTTCTTATTAATAATCGTTTTTTAGAGAAATTTGCGCATACCCTAAATATTTGTTATTATAAAAGTCTTCTCAATTTTGTGTGTTTTACATTCAATACCTTTTTTTTTCTTTTTTTTTTTCAATTATTTTAAAATGCCCCCCACTTCACCTTGAAGGTCCGAAGTGAAAACAAGGACATCTGAGGTCGACGAAATACTAGCATTTTGGACCTTCAAGTGAGAGCACTTCAGACCTTTAAGGTCCGAAATAAGTGTTTTATTACAGACCTTGAAGGTCCAAAAGTAAAATTTGACTTGTTTCAATGTTAATAAATTCTCACTCCTAAATGCACTTTGGACCTGCAAGGTCTGAAGTGCAAGTATTTTGTTGTATTGGGACCTCGAATGTCCAAAATCAAGAATTTTGTTGTCATTTTGGACCTTCAAAGTCGGAAGAGGTGGCATTGTGGAGAAAAAATTGAAAATTACTAAAAAGGGTATGAGCGTATGTAAAAAAAATTGAAGGGATTTTTATAAGAATAGATATTTAGGAGATGTGCACGTTAATTTCTTTTATTTACTTTTATTTACTTTTATTATAATTAGCATCATTCTTTCCTTAGTGGTTCAACAGGAGGCAAACCTTGGGTTCCGGGCTATTCATATAATTTGTTGAGTTTTTTTTCTTTGAAGGTTAATTTATTGAGGTTTTATGCAACCATTTTAGTTGTGTAAATGTGAGACCACCCATAGATAGGCAAGATGGTGTTTCCAAAAGGAAAAACGAACATAGGGACGAATGAGAAATCAAAGGGAGCCAATGATTCAAGATAAATGGTCTCTTTGTAGACAATCCTTTTAATTTGAACCTCATTTACGAAGCATTACTTTCCATTGAAAGACCATTCTATAAACCAGTTGGGTAACGTTTCTGATGCAGGTAGAATTTGTTTTTATCGGTTTGAATCTATCATGGACTAAAGTGAACCTTGGTGCATCTAAGTGGTAGAATGAAAACCCGGATTTTTGCGTGTGCGTGTGCATACGAGTGAGACAACTTAAACAGGAAAAGTGAATTCGTTTGTAGCGGTTATAGCTCATTAATTCAAAGGTACTTTTTGAAACCACAAGAGTGCATTTGAGCTCTAAGTTATCAGTTAAGAGTATGAAGGCCACATCACTGAAATCAAGGGCTTGAGCTTATCCACTGCAACAAAAATAAGGTATAAATGTAATTATATTTTTTATGAATTATTTAAAGGAAAATGATGTTATTGTAAATTGGAGAAGCAACAGTCTGAGAGGAAGTTAAAATATATTGAAATTTATGTTCACCAACCTCATGCAACCAACCGCAAGCAATGCCAACCAAAGAAATCAAGACAGATAAATATGGCTTGAAATATAAATCTATAAAGAGTTTGCATAGTAAGCCAACTAGATAAAGGCCAATATCCTCCTCATTTCATACAGAACAAAAGTTAAAAAATAAAATAAAAAGATAATATGACGTCAATGATAAGTTTTCCGGCATCACTATCCGAATTTCAGCATAGATTAAAAAGAAAAAGCTATCAAACACTGCAGTTGAGCTTCGAAACCACAGCCAAAATGCAGACTAAAAAAATGATCATCACCCAAAGGCTAAGAAGCTCAAGATTCACTCCAGAGAACCATCCCTCACAAGACATCTTTCACTCTTGGTACAACATTTTTTCTCACTCATGCTCTTGCCTCCCTCATCGCTCTTTCTTGTTGTCATATCCATCCCTCTAAAAACACCCTCCTGCATCTCTCATAACCACCTTACCATCCAACAAGATTAAACTGCTTACACCATGCAGAGTGTTGTTAACATGGATGTTAATACAGCCCCTACAACCGCCCAGTCCATGGTCACCAAGTGTATGGCTGAGATCCATGGTTGCACCTCTAATGTATGGCTGGGATCCATGGTCGTTTGATGAATGGATTGTAGATGATGGGGCCTTGTGGAGAACCTCACACAAGCGTTCAAGACTGCGGCTGAAACCTGCAATTGCTTCTTTCAACTCTGTCTCTTCAGTTGATGGGATTGTCATCTCTCTCTCTCTGCGTGATTTGTAGAAGCTCGAAGAGTTCTTTGATTATCATATTACTGTGAAATCTCTTTTTTTCTCCTTGTTCTATGCTTCCAACTGTTTCCAAGGCATCCTTTCCTTTATTTTTGGTTCTCTCTCTCCCCCCTTTCTATATTTTTTTAATCCTTTTGTCCTCTCATTTTCTTCGATGGCTTTGCCCCAAAGATACTTGGCTTTTGGTTATACCTTCCTTTCTAGGCCTCTAATAGGCCAATTGATTGCTGATAAAATCATGGCAGAAAATAACAAGCATCACTACTTTTAACATGCTGATGAAGCTGTAAATCTGGAATCTGAATTGTTTTCATGTTGAAATTCCAGTTTTAGGGTCGAAAAATTTGTATTCAGTACATTTTCAACAAAGGTCGTACATTTTCGCATAGTTTTTCATGAAATATGTTCTTCTACATCACTTCTGTGATATAGGGAACCAAATACCATTAACATTTCCAAAAAAAAAGAAAAAAGTAAATGGTATATTTGGTGGCCGTGAAAATATCATTAAAATAGATGAAACCCCTTACAAAATCAAAGGGCTTAAATTGTATTTAATAACATTTGCGAGCATGATTTTTTATTTTTTATTTTTATTTTCATTTTACTTAAATATATTCTCAAAAAAACAACTTCAATTGCACTTGTCCAATAGTTGAAATGGAGAATACAGAAGGCCATTTCAGTAATTTGATGTCCCAAGAGGGCTCACTCAGCTGAAGAAAATATCTCTAGTTCCACATTTCAAATAAGGAGCACACCATTCCGGTACCAGTAATGCAAAAAAGCAAGGGGCATTTTTTAAATTGATACATGCAATATTATTCCGCACTGCTAATACCATAATATGTTTTTTTTATGTGTTATGTAGAACAACTAGAGGTGCATTTGATTGAGGCCTCTTGTGAGATCAAATTATAGACATGCCCATGGTTGTTCCGCATTTTAAATTCTGAAGTAAGGCAACTTATGTATTTTCTACTTTCTTTTTTTTTTTTAAGAGGTTTTTTATCTAATAAAAATGAAAAAGAAAATATATTTGCCCTTAAATGTTATAGAGGTAATTTAACCTCTTTGATGATTTTTTAATAATAAAACCCTGATCTAAAGCATCGTTTGAATCTGGGGTTTTATGTCCGGTGGATTTGTAGCTGTTTTAGGCAGCTTTCACCACCAATTTTGGATGGTTCTTCTCGCGGTTTTCAGGCAGGTTCTCTATCCGGTCAGGTGGCCTCGAGTTGCAGAGAAGAAGAGAACGGTTCTGAGTGGGACAGAAGAAGAAATGTGCTGATGGCTCTAGAGTTGAAGAGGCAATTGGGTGCCTTTGAAGTTGCAGAGAATGAAGAAAGTAGTTTTGAATTGGAAAGAAGAGGAACATGAGTTAGGTGAAGTCCCTATAAAGAGGGGTAAGGTGATGGCTTTAGAGAGAGAACCAGAAAATGTATTTGAGAAAGAGAGAGAGGTTAGTTGTTGGTTTCATAGAGAGAAATATTAGACCAAGAAATCTAGTTGAGAGAGAGTCCAGACCTGCAAAATTGACTATATACAGAGAACGAGATTAGACTTGGAAAACCAATTATAATGAAAGAGCTTACATCTGCGAAATCGATCACAGAGAAAGGCCTCGGACCTGCATAACGATCAGAGAGGGAGAATATTTTTTGTTTTTTACATGCACCCCATCCAATTATAGCCAAAGCCTCACGTCATGCTTTGGATAGCATTTCCAGCAATATCAACATTAAAAATTCAATACGCATTCCCTCCATAACGCAAATTCTTTTTATAGGAAACATGATTCAGTGGAATAATTTCCTCTAAACCTGATGAACATAAGGTTTAAGTATCCAAATAGTAAGTAAATATCAAACAATAGCACCTTTTCTTCGATACAAGTAATTGTAATAGCACCTTTAAATCTCACAGTAGCTCCGTGGGATCCAACATTTGTGGGGTCTTCATAACCACAACCTAAAGGCAACTTTTCTGAATGGCGATTACCGTTATTCATAACAGTAAAGGAGGATAGATAAATAACCCACAATATGTTTGATCACCCAAATGAGACTCAAAAAATATACCTAAACCACAGACTTTTGCAGAAGTGAATGTGCATCACAATTACCAAATGGGAGCATTAGGCATGAAATTGGCTGAAGGTGACTTTTTTTTGTTTTAATTCATGACACGAGTGGAAGAGTGGGAAGCAAAGATTCTCTATGAAGTCCCCATAGAATATTATGCCCCAGGTCAAGGAGTGCCCTCCATCCCTATGTCAAGGGCTCCAAATCATTACGCTGAACATGTAGTCAATCTAGAACTTCTACATTGACTTACAGATGGAATCAAATATAGTTTTTTTTTTTTTCTGAAAGTGTTAACTATGATGGAATTGGATATCCTTTTTCAACTGCATAAGCAATTTTATGATTGCAAACCTGAATGCCAGCAGCTGGTACATAGAAACCTGATAAACTATATTAAATGCATAAGTAAACCTTTTTTTGGGTGAATAAATGCATAAGCAAACTTATGTAAGCAGCCTCAAACCCAGTAAATGTTGCATAGGAACTCTGTCATACTTTGCAACTATCATTCTGCAACTGATAAAGGTTCTAATGCAGGATCTTAGAACCATGACGATGCCCACCTCGTTTGTCTCATAGAGGAACAATGTTATATGTTCAACGGAATCTGTAAAGGATGCTGATGTGCAAATGGAAGTAAGTGATCCAGGCATACCAATAATCTGACATATATGACAATGAATACATACCAATGAGTGAGAAATACAAGAATATGAGAGAAAAAAGATAGAACTTGCATACAAACAAATACTAAAGAAGTAAAAGAAGCAAGACCTAAGAGCAAAAAGTTAAGAAAGAGAACCAATTCAAAGGAATCTGAACGCCCTCTCCAGACACAAAATCCGCCTTGCCATTACCTTCTCTATGCACCCTTGCAATTACCATCTCTACACACGTCACTTGAAAATTTCCTCTGTGATGATGGTTAATCACCACGATGATCCGTCTCTCTACAAGCTCATCTAATGATGTTAAGTGAATGCCTTCCACAATCAAGGCCCTAGAAAGAAACAGAAGAAACATTAAATCCTTGTCGGAAGATTAGATGAGCCCCTGTCTTCACCTCCTCAGAATCCCCATAAACAATAAACCACTTAAACGTGTTGTTAATCTTAACAGAAAATGGTGTTATTCGTAGGTAAAGGATCCTCATAAATGCTAATTTTTGTTTGTATTCTGATGGGCATCATGCCATATTCTTCAATGCCAATGAGCCCCTACCAATAAGGTTTATGCAGAATGTGATTGAATGTCATCAATTATCAATGTTGCAGGTGTGGCACCTATGCTATTTGCACAACTTGGACGTGTCGGTTACTTTAAAAGGACCTTCGTTGAGAAGGAATTGGAATACCAGCTTATGCATGAGAAGCATTTATAGAACTCGAGAAAATAGTTGCCTCAGCAGATTGAATTCCTACATAAGCTCTGTTTGCTTAGGTTGTCTTGTCCAGTTCCCTAGGCTGTCACACTTAAGGCTGGAGCATAGGCTTGGGCTGTTAGACCTGTGTAGCCTAAAGTGGTTTACTGATGTTAATTTGATTTGCTTAACCTTGATGGAGCCTGGAATTATTAGTATTTTGGGAGGGTTCGGCTAGCTTTTTATTTTCGGTAAACCTAGAGCTAGTTAACTCTCCCTTTGCTCTCTAAAATACATAAACCCCTGCCATGTTAAGAATTAAATAATATAGTATCCCCATATACATGTGTATATATATATATATACTGGAAAGCATGGACCATGGGATCACCATTACTAGGGGGGTTACTAGTGGTTGCAACACCCCCAATTAAAGTCTTAGCTGGAGAGGGAATGGGCCCTGGTTGGACCACAGGCTCTCAGGCCAGCTTCGAGTCACATGTTAAGGCCCATGGGCTGGACCAGGACAGGGTATGGAAGGCCAGGCGAGGCTGCGACCAGCACAAGCCCAGCCCAGCCCAAGCCCAGCACAAAATTTTCAAATTATCAGATATCACAAAATCTAAGTAATTTTTCCATTTTTTATATAGGACCCAGTTTTATTTTGTGGATCCGGACCGGGGGCTTGGGCCTCAATTTTCATGAATACAGGTCGGACCTGTGCTGGGCCCGAAATTAAATTTCAGGCCAGGTACAGCCCGGGCCTACCTTACACTGTTTTGGGCTGGTAAGGACAGGGCTGTCCAGGCCTGAAACCAGCCTGTTAATAGCCCTATTGTTAGAGGTCTAATGAGGGGCTACGTACCGAAACGATGACTCTCGAACTAACTCTTCAAAAGTTGCCCCAGTATGAAGACTTATTTGCCGCCTTTGGTGCATGATCGCCAATTCTTGGAGAATTCACCATGCTGAATACTCTGGCTGTTTAGGTTGTACAGGTTGTGCAAACTCGATGATAATTACCCCAATTTGCCATCCAACCAACATTTAAGGTGTAACGGGTTGTGAAAACCTGATGATCATTGATCCCATATTGGTTATAGAGGAATATGCAAGTTAGGGTGCCTGACTATGGTCCAATGCTTGCTTTTGGAAGGCTGGATATTTGATTTCA
This sequence comes from Amborella trichopoda, assembly GCF_000471905.2. Next base: position 432,151 of record NW_006499920.1, on the reverse strand, counting down.
AAACCCCAATGGAGAATAGAAGAATCCCACATGGATTAATGAAGAGAAGCAGATGATGCTTTTAAATGTGGTCTTACTGATGCCATTGATTCTGAATTGGACTCAGTAGGCATCAGCTGGGCATGGTTGAAAGGCATCACAATTAAACCACACAAAAAGGCTTGATTGATTTTCCGTACATCTCTATGGTTCAAGGTTATAACTTCAGGATACCCCAACGAAGAAAAGTATGAAATGATTAGTTCTCTGCATGCTCACAAGAGCCTTAACCAAACCAACCAATATCAGCAGCCTAAGGACTCTATGCACTTAGTGAGGTGCCATTAGAGTAGGGGAATATGTAGAGAGGCGCTCATCTTAACTATAAAGGCTAGTTGCCCCTCCCATCCTTAACGTCAGACAAGGGTGTTCTCAAAAATGATTGAAAAGCCTTGAATGGGATGTGTGCAGAAAAGACTCACATGTGGAAACCAACATGTGGTCCACTGTATTTTCAGCAGGCAGCAGGCAGCAAATCACAGCGAATCAAGGCAAAACAAGGTTCTCATAGCTCAAACTCAGGAAATAGGCTTGAATTATGATAAAGAGCACATGGACAAAAGCATGCCATAAGGGGCACAAACATGGCATGAGTAAGACACAATGTCCTATATGTGGTACAAACCATGCCACTGCAAAAGGTTCATGCCAAAGAACTGTTTTATATATTTCTGATGTTCGGGACCAGAACAACAGCAGGACATGAAGTTTAAAAGCTATTTTTGATCATTACTATGTGACTTCTATCTTAGCTATCTCCATGGAAGGCGTCAAACTGTATATATGCAAATTCAAAAAACACGATGTCTCCTTTTTCAATTGCCACATGCAAACTGAGTTGAAAGCTCACCCTTTAGAGAAGGTGGTTTATAAGAATAGGGTCTAGTCAAAGTCCAATTAAAAACAGAAAAACAGAGTAATATTGCAAACTCTCCTCTATGAAGCACCAGCTCCAGTAGCTAGACTTTGCCAAAGTTTGTATAAAAAAGACATTAATACAATAACTTCGTAAAAAAGAGAAATAACTAACAAAGCTTACATAGAAGAAGTAATGAATAAAATAAATAAGTTTTAAAGCATAGAAATCAAAAGAGAATAAAACTCAAAAGAAACAAATCTAAACCTTGAACAGGAAATAGAAAAATGGAATAAAATTGCAAACCAAAACAGAAAATAAGAAAATAAAAGATGACAAGAGAAATAAAAGTATCAAGCCAGGCCCATGAGCCCAACACCTGAGTTGGCGCCTTGGATTATACTAATGGATTAGATATTGGTCTCCTCTAAATTAAAAAGAGCTTGGATTGATGCTTGAATCCTCAAGGATCTATCTAAAGCTTAAAACATTGAGTATATTGAAGGCTTGAAGGAAGGATTTCTTGAGCTATAAGAGCTTCCTCTAACAATTTTACAGGCTCTAAGAAGATTTGGAGATATCTTAATTTTCTAGGAGTGCTTTTAATTTGCTCCTTAAAGCTTTTCTGGGGATCCCACGAAGCTCTAGGTGCATGGACTCAAATATTACCCCTTTCTAATAAGAATCTAATAGGTTACCATGCAGATGACTGATTTGGAATTAGAACAATATTTTTTGAACAGGACCATCATCATCATTAGAGCCTTCTCCCAGCTATTTGGGGTCGGCTACACAAATCTCGATCCGTTATTCTGCTCTATCAAGGGTCATACCCTCAGTGAGGCCAGAAGTCCCCACGTTTTTCTCACTACTTCCAACCATGTCATTTTGGGTTTAGGCCTTACCTTTTTTTAGCCTTATGCTTGAACCAACTTGTGCTTCATAACAGATGTTGTACTAGGTCTATGCTGCATATGGCCAGCCCACCTATGTTTACTTTCTCTCTTCTTATTACATTTTGGAGAGCCATACCTAAGTTCTTTCGAATGTACTTAATTCGAATTCTATCCCTTCTTGTCTTATCACTCATCCATATCAACATCCTCATCTCAGCTACATTCATCCTATGGGTATGTTGCTTCTTGACCACCCAACATTCCAACTCATAAAGCAAAGCTGATCTCAAAGTTGTTCTATAGAACTTTCCCTTAAGCTTCATTGGTGTATGTGGTGATCACATAAAAATCCAGTTGCACATCTCCACCACGTCCGCCAGCTCTAATTCTATGTGTGACATCTTCCTCAATCTCTTCATTTTTTTGGATTATTGACCCAAGATATCGATAATCCATGACCAATTAGTCATTAAATTGTTTATGCCCATTACTTTCTAACCGTAGATTGGATTTAAGTGGATCTTGATCCAATGGAAAGCTTATGCAATTCTAAGAATTTGATTTATTATATAAATCACTTTTAATAAGGAAAATTGGTGGTGGAGCGATGACGTTCAAAAGGCTATTAACGAAAAACGATCATGTTCCAGAGCTTGGCAATAGAATATAAATTATCAAATCTGAAAAGAATATAAAAATAACAAGAAGAACGCTAGGTAAATAGTAAGGTTAAGCTTAAGGTATATGATGATCTATTCAACAAATTGGGCACAAGAGAAGACGAAAAAAAAATGTCTTCAAACGAGCGAAAATGAGAGACAAGAAATATAAGGGGATTTAGATCATGTTAAATGCATTGAGAGTGAGAAACAAAGGATCTTTGTGACGGATGGCGAAGTCAATAAAAGATGGAGAATTTATTTAAAAAATGGTTAAAAGATGACCACTCTGGGAGCACAATGTTAAGAGGAACCTTTAACATAAATGAGGTTAGAAGTCACACACATTCGTAAGATTAGGATATTTGAAGTGAAAAAAGCTTTGAAAAAAATGAAGATTGGAAAAACTTTAGGACCGAATGGTATTTCAATAGAGTTTGGAGTTGCATAGGAGAGATTGGCATATTTTAGTTGTTCAACAAGATTTTAAGAACAAAGAAAATGCCAGACGAGTGGAGAAAAAGTATTGCGGTACTAGTTACAAGAACAAATGATACATACAGAATAGTACAAACTATGAAGGGATCAAACTTATGAGCTACACTATGAACAGTGGGGCAGAGTAATTGAGCAAAGCTTACAACATGAAATGATCGTATTAGAAAAGCAGTGTTTTATGCCAAGGAGGTCAACAATTAAGAAGTTTAGGGAGAAGAAAAAAGACCTCCACATGGTCTTTATTGATTTCGCGAACGCAACGATAGGTATCTAGAGAGTTATTTTGGTGGTTGTTGAAAAAGAAAGAAGCCTCTAGAAGACATATTGACATGGTGAGGGATATGTACAAGGGAACGCTAACTAGTGTGAAGACAACAGTGGAGAAACAAGTGAGTTTTCAATGACAGTGGACATATATCAGGGGTCAATGTTGAGCTCATATTTTTTAGCTTTGTTATGACAAGTTAACTAGGCATCTAAAGGATGATGTACCGTGATATATGTTATACGTGGATGACATAACTTCAATTTACGAGACTAGAGACGGTGTCCAAAGTTAGAATTGGAGGAATGCTCTGGAATCTGAAGATTTTAGCCGAACAAAGACAAAATACATAGAATGCAAGTTTAATAATAATATGAGTAGAAACAAGAAATTAATTAAGATTGATGGTCAAGAAGTACCTAAAAAAGATTATTTACAATATCTTGGTTCGATAATCCATGACAATAGAGAGATTAAAGAAGATGTCACATATAGAATTAGAGCTGAACAAAAAAAAATGGAGATGTGCTTCTGAAGTCTTACGTAATTGTAGCATACCAATAAAACTGAAGGGGAAGTTTCATATGACAGCTGCAAGACCAACCATGCTAGGTCTAAGTCCTATCCTAAATAGGTCAAACACAAAGGGATGGATCTCCACACCTTCTAGGAGATCTTAAGACATCAAAGTATAATCCACTATGTGCATGTAAGGCCTTTTGTCATGTCCAGGGCAGAATGTGCTTCAGCAGGGACTAAAATGGGATTTGCTGGTTGTGAGTCGTTGGTCCATAATTTTCAAACCTATATCAAAATGAGGTGATTCTTGTGGCCTTTGAGTGCTCAAGGGATTTCTTAACAATTGGTATAAAAATAAAAAATAAAAATAAAATAAAATAAAATAAAAAGCCTAATTTTTATTGGTTTTGAGTGGGTTACGATATTTGGAGAAAAGCAGATCTATGGACAAACAAGGAATCATGACTCAGACTGACAGGAGAATGAGATAGAGAAGCATAAGAAATAATGTGGAAGAAGAGGTCTCAAGGAAATAGAGGGGAAAAGGCTGTCCAAAGAGCTACAGCTTGGCTACTCTCTGACCCCTAAAATGTATGAGAAATAGAATGCGACAATTCCAAATACAAGCCTGGCTGTCTCACCTGCAAAAGATGTATCGGGATAAAGCTGCCATTTACAGTAACTGCATTACACAACTGACAGATGACCTATACGACACAGGACCACACCCATGCACCAATAGACACATCTTGTCACTCGTAGAATAAGCATGCATGACAGGGGAACAGGTTCACTAAAAGGGAGAACGACAGCTAAACTTGTAGTCCAAGCACCACAAAAATTTCCATGCTACCATTCAGCTGAAGGGAAAGTAAAGAACCTTCGTTGTGGAAGAATCAAAACAACATGGTGGTTGTGGCAGGACTTATGGAATGGAAGGCACAGCAAGAGCTAAGGGAAAGTCCAACAACTAATGGAAGTAGCAGGTATGTGGTACAACACATAAATATGACAAAAAATGCCCTATTTGGGAACGCATTATGGTTAAAAACTCATGTGCATAACAAAAGGAAGTAGCATCCAATGTTGTCAGACTGGCTTTGGAGGCTTTTCATTTCAGCCAAAAAGCTACAACCAATTAGGGAGAAGTCTTCGAGTGCATTACAAGATTAAGAAAAAATTGTATTATATAAAAATAATATGAGAAAATGTATAAAAATCCAATTTTATTATAAATTAATTTTTAAAATTTAAATATGTTTTTAAAATTTTTGATTTCTACAATTATCCTTTTGTTAATTTAGAGAACTAAAAGATTTTTCTCCCATCCAGCTTCATTTTTTCTCAAAAAATATTCTTCTGCTCTCATGTACTAACGGGAAAGTACTTTCACCATACACATGCATGTAAAACATTCAATACTACAATTTACACAAGATTGCAAGTGATATTTAAGAGTATATCTTAGTGAAAAATGTATTGCACAAGCTATGTTTTTATGGCTATAGAAAAGTAAACAATATACACATGGCACGTTAAAATAGATAGAAGCAATATTTTGAACTATATTTAAAAACAAAAAAAAGGATATTCAGACATCTTACTTTTTATCAGTGAATCCAACGGAAGTTTCAAAATTCCAGTTGTTATTTTGATCCACTTCAGTGGAGCTCCTCAATTCAAAGACTTTGGGCAATATGCCCAAAGCGAAGCAAATTTAACATGTTTTTGAATTAGGGAAATACAGTGTCACAAACTCATGGCTGGTTCATTCCTTGGCCAGCTCATAAATAAAAACAGGTCACAACCAAATATTTATGGTGCCATTTAGCACAAAAAAAAGGGGGCATTTCTTTAACACCAAGGAATATTGGGTCATTCGATTTGAAAAGACATGATTTCTGAAATGCAACAAAATGGCTCTTAAGGAAGAAAACTGCCTCTCCAAGAGAGAGTGCAGTTCGATACAATTACTTCTTTGGGGAATGTAGCAACACACTACATGGTCCTGTTGATTTGTTGTCCCTAAAATATCCATATATAATCCATCGGAAAAGGTAGTTTTAATGTTGGAAAACCCTCTGATTGATCATCTCGACATTGAGATGTATGACTATGAAAAGTAAAAAGATTTTAAGCCTCAGAAATAGTGCATTTTACAACATATTATCTACACCGTCCATTTTCAAGATATTCGTATGTTTATAGATCTACTTGATTTTAACCATTTTTGAAATTTAAAATTTTATAATTAGATATAAAAAAATATTTTGAGATACTTAAGAACATTTTACATCAAAATTATATACCATGATAAAATTTGAAAGTGCACCTTACCTCTACACCTACGGATGCATCCGTATGCAAACTGCACCCTTCTTCAATAGCCAATAAAATGTGATTCTGTTTTCCACTTTATGCAATCTGCTTCCATCACTACTCTGCCTCTCCTTCACCAACTCCCCAGTATGAATGAGAATTTTAATAGTGGGGGTAAGGGTCAAAAGGAATGAACTTTAAAAATGCAACGTGCAACTTAAGTGTGCAACAAGGATAATTATGAGAGGAACAAAGGACAGAAATAAGAAGTCAGCCTAAACAATGTTCAATTAGCTTGCGTTGTCAGTAATATAAGACATTTAAGTCGCACCTCATTCTTTCCACGTCCTCTGTGGAATACTCCAGTATGCTCCAGAGGCATTCTATAAGGTTTTGTCCTCAGGGGTGGCCACATTTTTCATACAAGAATCATGGAGCAATCGTGAGAGACCAAAATATGGATTTGAAATGCCAAAGCAATATGACCAACTTGTGGAGCAAGCGACAGGATGTTGCATCTCTATTTATATAGGGACTCAAATACCATTCTTTTATCGAAGGCAAACTTTCTACAAGAATGTAGAAATGATTGTTAAGTTCAAGTTGAGATGCGTTCATCGGTTCTCATGGAAGGAGAAATTTTCTCATTGCTATCCCAATCCTTCACATTCTTCCAAACCATGGAACCAATTCAACAAGCTTCATCCCTGCTTGAAGCAATTAGATGCCATTTATATACACACACTCAAACAAGATGACTTTGTACTGTCACCTTCGCAACCCTCATTGGACTAAGGTTAGAAACCAGAGTACCATGCACAAACAAAAGACACAGGAAGGAGTTTTACAACAGTAGAAGTAGTTGTTGGCACCAATCATATGAAAGCCACTAGGACTAAAATAACAGGCATGGGACGTACTTGGAGTATGCAGTGGGTAGAGACTATTAGCAACAAAATACAAGGAAGTCAGAATAGAAAAATCAATCATAGAGTTCTGCATTGTGATGAGTTCATTAACAAGTGACCTCAACAGGTCAATGTAATTCTCGCCAAAAGGAATTTCCGCCAGACTTATTATCCACTTTCCTGTAGCCTGTAGTGAATCTAGTTTGGATACTGTATGCAGCATGATTCCAAAAAGTTCCATAAGCAAATGCCACAAGTAACAAAACCACTTACTACTAAAGAAATTAAGTATAAGCTTAACTGTCACAATTTTCACAAAAACATGGAAAAAAGGTCTCTTAGTAATCACACTGCTCATGCATCAGCCCTGGTTGTCAAGGGTTTTAGGACCCGAAACACATCCTAAATCATTGCAAATCCATTTCCATCTCAGATCCATGAATTTGGAGCTCCAAAAATAGTGCACGTCTAATCATATTTGAAGAATGGTCCAAACAAAAGGAATACAAGATGGACCATTTTTTAGGTTCAAAAATTCATTTTTTCGAGCTTCACGATCCGGTGAAGCCTTTGAATCTTCAATACATCTCCAAAATGGATTCTGGAAAGTGGAGAGATTCAACTAAAACCTACACTTCCAGCAATCCATAGATATTCAAAAATCAAAATAGACTCAATACACATAAAAATACAAACTGCAGACTTATTGCAACCTTTTTGCATGTATATTTTAGCAAAATAGCTTTATGCAATATATTAGAGCATTTGTGCTAATAGCACCTTACCAAGCACAAACCTTTTTAGAACATTTATCCTTAAATATAGCATTAAAAAAAACACTGTTGTCCTTGAACATATAAGTTTCCCTTTGATACAATATGAAAAAATAAACAAAAATCAGATTGCATACAATGAAGAAGCATTCAATTTCTTTTTCTTCGTAAGGATAAATTAGGGTTTGCTTTATCAACACAAGATATTAACATGTGAAATTATCATTGAATGAAATTGAGACACATTTCTACAACTCAAACTGTAAGTTGGATCAGATGTCATCTAGTCCTTGGGTACTGGATATAAGGTTTAAAATAAAATAAAAGTAAATGAAGAGCAATATGTGGTACACTTTAGCTTCTGAGCTCATTACAAATCCAACTTGAACACCTTCAACAACAATCTGGTCACCACCAATATCTTTCTGTTCAACTTATCATTGGCCAATTTGCTATTTTAAGGCATCAATCACATCGCTCCAAAGAGCCCTATTTTCCATCATGCAAAGGACTACAAATATCCAGTGAAAAATTCTCAAATCATCATGTCAAATCACAGCTCCTTTTGTGAGCACCAAGAAGGACAGCCACTAATTATCCACAAAAGTTTGTGATTTCTTTGTATTCATGTTGGGTGCACAGATATGTCTAGACTCATAGTAATCCCTGAGTCAGTGAATGCATATGCATGATACCAAAAACAATGCAAAACTGAATAGGGCACAGATGTCTATAGTAAAATAGACAGGATAATTATCCAAGCACCAGTGATAAAAAAACCATGCATTACCCCAGGCTAGGAACCAGAACCAAGAAAGAAACATTGCTCCAACAGAGAGTCTCAAACTTATGCTCTCAACTTCAAAGGAGTTCCCAGAAAGTCCTACCAAATTCGAGTTTCAACATCCATTTCAAAAAGACTATCTACAATTCCAAAAAGCTCACCACCTTATTTTAAACATTATGCTACAATAGTGCCGTTCATCCACCTACCACCCCATAATCAATAGTCAATTCTCTCATAGGCGGGATGTTTTCTATTGCGAAAATCATTAGATGAGGGTAACAAGCATTCTGATGATCATATAACACACATTGCACCATTACATTGGGGCTACAACTTTGATTCAAATAGCAAGCAACATTTCTCACTCTAGAAACATCAATGGCGAAACTCAACTCTGGACGAAGTTGGTGAGTTGGGTCAAACAATTCAGGAAAAAACTGAGATATATTGCCCCACTCTACCCAGCTATCTTCAAATTGCTTTGCATAAATGAGACTTGCCCCATTCATGGAGGCAACAGTGGCCTGCTGCCTAGTAAGTATCTGACCACTAATCTCACAGATAAAAGCACCAGCAGGGATCAAGTCCAATGATCTAACCCCCCAACCATTTTCCCTATTCCTAAACACCTCCAAATGAAATTTCACGCCCTTTTGGGTAACCCTATTTCTACAAGAAGGAGGGCAACGGCAATTCATTCCACATTCATAGATCAAAGGCCTGCCTTTCATTAAAATCCCATTATGATCATAAGGAAACCGATTTCCATTTACCGATATACAAGAACAATCCACAACACAACCACCAAGACAGTTACACCCACCTCTCCTATCCCCCTGCTGAAACACAAACATAGGGTATATAGGACTAGGAAAATATTCGAAGCCCAATGGCCCACTATCCATATCAACATCATTAAATAGGATCACAGGAACCTTCTCTTTCCCCATCGAAAGTTGTGCATGAAAGTAACAGGGTCTAACAAAAGAATTTGATTTCAGACTATCCACAAACTTAATAACCGAGCTACCCATTTCCGGTTGATTGGGAATTCTTACTAACCTGTACTTATACACTGAAAAACCAGACTTTCCAATTTCTGACCAAGAATTCTGAATGCTATAAAGCCCATCATAAACATACACCCTACCAGTTGGAGCGTCATTGCGCTTAAAGCCTCTGATAACCCTGACATTAATCCCATAATGCCTGCTTTTTTCAAGTGCAAGGTTCCCCCTTTCAAGTTTTTGATGAAGTGAATGCTTTGAAACCCCATAGTCCCTACCTCCATGGCCTGTATATACCAAAACCTCACCATGATCATCATCATCTTCATACCCCCCTGATGCAATTATGCTTGTTGCAATGGGTTCTCCAGTATTAGTTCTACTTGCGGGAATGTAATCGATACCAGCCTGAATTTGCCTGTGTACTCCTAAGACAGCCATTTCCACCCTGTAAAAGAAGAGATCGCCCACTGAAATACCAGGAATGGAACCTACAACCCGGTCCCGATTTAGAAAGATCCCTCTGTTGTGCATGGTGGTGGCTGCTTTCAAATCAAACCTGGGTCTTAAACCAGCCCTCGGTCTCATGGCTTCAGCAAGAGTACAGTTGTCACTAGGTTCTTCTTCTTTTTGCATGAAAAAGAACCTTAGGGCTTCATAGGTCATCCTTGTAGTTCTTACTTGTGACCTGTAAACACTTTCAGGAAGGTCGATGGCATTAGAAACACCAACCTTGACGAGCTCGAATGACTGTGAACCATTACTGTAAAGATTTTGATCCTCTGAAACCCTAACAATCTCCCAAGAGCATGTTTTCTTGCGAGGAATCTTAGGTCGGCTTTCTGAAAATCTAACGAGCTCTAACGACTGTGAATTGGTCCTCAAAGTGTTGGCTTGATCATCAAAAACCCTAACTGACGATTGTGAATTTCTCCTTAGAATATTGGGTTGAGGGTGCAGGGTTAGGTCCTCAGAGAACCTAACAAGCTCTAGAGCTTGTGAATTATTCCTTGGAAGCTCATTCAAAATTCCATTTTCAGAAAAAGTAACCAAAGAGAGCTCAGGAAAATGTGGCTCATACCTTGCAGGCCGAGGATCCAAACCTCCATATTCAGGAACTCTACTGCTAGAAAAATGGGGATTATTCATCCATACCTTGTTTAGGTGATCAAAGTTCTGTTCTTTTTTGAGAACTGGCTTGAGATCAGGGCCAAGGACCTCCATATCAGAATACTGCCGCATCCTGTCTGCAAATGCAACCCTAACTATAGAACAAAGCCTCTCGTATTCCTGCTCCGAAACCAAAACCCTAGGAAAACAGGCTGATTGGTTTTCCGGCAAGCTTGAGTGGTTCTCTGGCATTATTGAGTGTCTCTCCGGCAAGCTTAAGGGGTTCTCTGGCAAGTTTGAGTCACTATCCGGTAACATAGATTGGCTTTCCAGCAAGATGCGTTGGCTTCCAGGCAAGATTGAGTCATTTTCAGGCGAGACAATTTGGCTTTCCCGAAAGATAGGGTGGTTTTCAGGTAGCTCACATTTGATCGGCAATGGGAGAAATGGGTTGTTTAGGGTTAGGTTACAAAGGATGGAATGGTTTTCCGGCAAGGTGAAGAGGTTATCCGGTGAGTTGAAGAGATTTTCATGAGGTTCCTCTTTGATATGGACTGGGGTTGGGGTGGAGTTGAGGTCCGGTAAGGAGGAGGGTAGGGTTGAAGAAGGGAGATAGGGGTGGTACACGAGAGCATCCATGGAGACTGGCACACACACACTCTCTCTCTCTCTCTCTCTCTCTCTCTCTCTCTCTATTTTCTTTTTTTCTCTCAGGGGCTATGGTTTCTAGAGCGAGAGAGAGCCGTTTGCCTTAAACTCGCAGTCAGGTTTTGGGGGCGAGCTAGAGAGAGAAGTAAAGAGAGGGAAGAGAGAGAGGGAGTAAAGAGAGGGAAGAGAGAGAGGGAGGTGAGAGACAGGGGCTTTAAGCACAAGGAAATGGTTTAGTGAGAGAAAGCCGAATGGGTTGATTCCCTCTGAGTCTCAGTTGTGGTGTATAGAGAGGGAAAGAGTAGAGAGTGAAACCCATAGATAAAGATAGAAGAAATATAACACTGTAAGAGAGAGATCAATGTCCAGAGCTGAAAAGAGAGATTTAGGTTAGAGAGAGAAAGGCGGGAGGAAGAGATTAAGCACAGTGAACGCGCGCAACAAAAAAGGGCAATTGAGAGTTTGAGAGAGAAAGGGTAGATTGAGACTTAGAGAGAGAGAGTAGATTGAGACTTTTAGAGAGAGAGAGAGCAGCAAGTGTGCATGTTGCATCACTCTTTCTCTGTCAAGTATATAGTCGGACACCTGGCTTACTCTTATATCTTATTAGTGCTCAGGGTCACGCATTTCATGCTCCCGCGGAGGCCCACTGTGTATTTACTCAGCCTTAAAGTTTGGGATTGGGCTCATAAATACGATACGTACACGCTCGTGCGAAGATACATTCCCGTGGTTGATTTCATGTTCCGGCATGAGCAAACTGTCCATTTACTCCCTCGGGTTAGGGTCCCAAATTTTGGGGATTTTTCCTCCATAACCTACTGACCGATCCCAAAAAAATAATTTAAATGTAAATTTTGTTAACCTAAAGAAAAATAACATTTGCTTCATGTGGGCTGAACCGCATTTCTATATTATGCTGTCCAGATGTATGAAGCATTATACGGTCTAGATGTATGAATGCAAATAGGTGATCCATCTAAAAGTAATTATAAATAAAGACTTAAAAAATTTCTTAATATAATTATTATTTTTATTTTATTTTTTTTTTTCATATTCAAGAGCTTCATGTTAAAGATTATATATTCTCTAAAAAAAAAGATCAAATTATATTGAAAAATATATTTATTTCTAAGCCCACATTCCTACAATATGCAGGTTGGTCACATACTAACTGCGTCAAAGAAAAATGGTGTGGTTTGCATAATGATATACTCTTAAACAATCGAACTAATGTGTACCTCCAAACATTGTCATGATATACAAATTTGGTAACAAAAAATTTTTAGGATGGTATGAGAATCGATTTTTATCTCTTATTATAAAATTTTAGGCGTCATAAACAATTCTCATCAAGCACATCTATGAATGCATGAAAATCTTAAAAATGGACGGCCTAGATAATGTGTTATGAGATGTCCTATTTTTAAGACCTAGAATTTATTTTTTCCCTCCTTTCTATACATATCGAAGTTTAATTGATCAATTAGATGCTTTTCCAAAATAAAAACCATGCTTTAACGGCCCCAAATTTTGGAGATTTATCCTCTATCATCTAGAGATGGATTCCCAAAAAATAATTGAAACACAAACTCTATCAACCTAAAAACTTAATAACATGTATGTTGTCCAATTTTAAGAGAGCAAGCTCTGAGCTTAAAATTTTAATTTTTTTTATAAATAATTATTTAATTAAATTTGAAATGTTATGTTAAAATAATCATGCATATAAATATTTACTTAATGTACTCAACATTTTTTAACGCCCAATACTTTTACTCTATTATAATAACCTTCTTGCATAGGGGTAATTTATATAATTAGACAAGGGTAAAATTGATATTCTTGATATATCATCAGCATGGAGCAATAATGGATTCTTGAGTGTTAATAAATGTCACTATTTTTTTATAAAAATATCTATCATACCCTTTTTAATTACAAAAGCACCTTTATTAAAAAAACATTTTTAATAAAAAACAAAAATATACGGATATCCAAAAAAGTTGAATACATCAAAAGAGGATTCACATATATAATCAAATTTTAAATAAATCTCATACTTCCATATCAAAAAAATAATTTCTTTGAATGTACATTTTCTACTTGAGGGAGTAAAGAGACAGCTTGCTCCCGCAAGAGCATAGCATACGTACTTACACAAATCTTAATGTTTGTGGTTGTCTTTGCACTTTATTTTAGAACGGCAGTACAAATTTGTCATTTAGTTGGAAAGGGAAGTTCCAATTTTAAGACCTTAGGTTTTGCACTTCAAAATTCAAACTTCATATGCATTCTTAATTTTTCTCAAAATGGAGTTTAAACTTTAAACATAGGACTATGGGCATTTATGACAAAAAAAAAATTGAGAATCAAAATTGCGCGTGACAATCAATTAATCAATAATCCACCCATCCAACAATTTTTAGTAGTACGACCCATGGCAAATAGACAATGGTTGCAAAAAGTTTGTATAAGGTTGCAACCTTATAGTATTGAGGAAACGTGCATCTCAAAAATGATATAGTGGAGAATGTTCCCACATAGCATAGAAGAAACCTCTAACCGATCATCTCGACCTTGAGATGAATAGACATAAAGAAAAATAATAATTTCAAGTTAAAAAAATAGTACATATTATAAAAAATTATCTAGACCGTCGGTTTTTAAGATTTTCAAGTGTTTATTGATCCGCTTGTACCCATTTTTAAATTTTAAATTTTTTAAATAAAGATAAAAGAGATTTTGAAACCATTATAAGATTTTCGATACTGAAAGGATATCTCTAAATAAATTTTATAGGTACACCTGACTCCTACAGTATAAGGAGGCAAACTTGTACAAACCTCACCCTTAAGATATTGATAAAGAAAAAAATCGACTGCTTGAAATTAGATTAAAAAAATTGAGTGTGATCCTAACTTCAACTCTTAAAATGTGATATCGATAAATTTCTTTATTAAGGGGGTGTTAGGCAGCTGGAGCGCTAAGGAAATCTCAATTTTATTGAGATTCAATTTCATTTTCCATTTCCCTAGGTTTGAAAGATTCTCTTTTATTTTAGAAAAGATAAAGATTATATGGTCTCAAGGAAGCGTGCCATCTAATCGCCTATCCCAAAATCCTAGGGATGTAAAATTTTCTCAACTTAAATAGGGTACGGGATTCTATGAGTTCATTTATTTTTGGTAAAACGATGTCACAATTGTTTATGGGATCGTATAGAACAAGACTATTTACCTTTACTACACAGATGTCACAATTACTTGTAACCATCTGATGTGAAATCTAATAGTTTAGATGTGTTATAAAGGTTGAAAAAATTCTTTTGAGCTTTGAGCTTGATCAATGCAATAAATGTAGCCACCCAATTTCACATCCAATGGTCAAGATTAATTATTATCACCTTGTACTAAAGATAAATGGTCTCATTTTATACTTTTTCATTATAATGAGACTTTTACGTTTAGTACAAGCTGGTCACAATTAATAATGATCATTGGAAGTGAAATTAGGTGGCTGCATTCATTTCATCAACCAAGCTCAAAGTTCAAAAAAAAAAAAATATTTCCATATCCTCTATTTTTAGATTTTTATTTCTCAAGGTTTCTAAAAATATCTTCCAACCACCTTCTACTTTAAACCTATTTTTTAACCTAAATAATTGTGAGAAAGACATGCTCTTTCTTAACACAATCCCGTCTCTCTCTTCATTCATATACCTCAAACTTATCTCTTTCTCTCTCTTACTGCCTGTTTTACTTTCTCTCTCCTCTTGTATTTAATCAAACACCATTCTCTCTCTTCCCGTGCTTATCCAAACACATCTCTCCCTAACCTCTCACCACTAAGCATCTCACTCTTCCATATTTATCCAAACGCATCTCTCTTCTTGTGTTTATCCAAACATATCTTTCTCTCCTCGCGATAACCTGTCATCACCAAACACCTTTTTCTTTCCTTGTGCTTATCCAAACACCTCTCTTTCGCTCTATATACCTACTGTATATTTGAGAAGAGAGAGAGTGAGAGAAGAGAGAGAGATGAGGGGGAGAGAGAGAGTAGGAGGAGAAAGAGTGACGGAATAATAGAGATGGGAAAGATGGGGAAAGAGAGAAAAGGGGTGTGAGGAGAGAGAAAGATAGAGAACTTTGGGATAATGTGCTTAAAAAGAAAAATATTCATTGAGCAAACATCGTCAATTTTTAAAAGCTTCAATCTAAATATTTAAGAACTCAAAATTTAATTTTTCTTTTTGGCAAATAGTTGTATGGTGATCCTAAAGCGGATCTCAAAATTTCAGAGTCAGAAATTTTCTCCCAAGTAGGAAATTTTCTCCCGTGTAACTTTTACTCGAGGAAGTAGATATACAATGTGCTTTCAAAGAAATTCATTATCCACTATAAAAAAAACCCTATACGCATGTCGGGTTGTGCTTCTTTTAATGGCCATTGGCATCGTGTAATGATAGAAATAAATTATAAAAAGTATAAAATGATACCATATCTTTTGTCAGAAGCGGTCACAATTAATCTTGACCATTGGATGTGAAATTTTATGGCTGTATTTATTTCATTGACCAAGCTTAAACTTTAAAAAAAACTTTATCAACCTTTGTGATTCACCCAAGCTATCTGATTTCACATTGGATGGTTATAAGTAAATGTGACCTCCATGTGTCAAAAGTAAATGATCTCATTGAGATAATCCCAAGAAATTATTAGTTTAATAATACTGCCAATGAGCAACACACTATCACTCTCCCTCAAGTTTTTCCCGTGGCAAAATTTCCTCTCTTGGAGTTATGTCGGCTACTTGTGAAATGTATTTTTGAAAAAAGATGTTATATCTTTATGGGTGTGGTTTCTATAAGGTTGAAACCTTAAACAATCCAATTAAGGCGCACCTCCAAATTCTATGATAATAATGTAATTTTGGCATAAAAAAATATTAGGATTATCTGAAAATCTATTTTCATATCTAACTATCAAATTTTAAACTCCAAAAATGCTTAAAATCAAGTAGATCTATGAACATATTAAAATCTTAAAAATAGTTGGTCTAAATAATGTGTTGTAAGATGCACTATTTTCTAGGACTCAAAATATATATATGTAGTTTCTCATATTCATACATCTGAATGTCGAGATGATCAATTAGAGGATTTTTCAACATTAAAACAACATTTTCCAATGGATTTTTTATGTGCATTTTTAATTGTACATTTTAAGGTTGCAACCTTATATAAATTTTTTCTATCTTTATATGTACGAAATAGATTTTTTGTAAAGAAAAAATTTACAAGGGCGAGCCCCTAAACAATCAAATTAAGGTGCACCTCAAAAATTCAATAGGAGATGTCCTTTTGATGCTCAAAATCCTCAAATCGATCATCTCAACTTCAAGACGTATAGACATGAGAAAAAATGAATTTCAAGTCTTGGAAATACTGCAGTTTGTAATGTATTTTTTGGATCGTCAATTTTCCAGATTTTCAATTGATAAAAAATATGCTCGATCTACATTATTTCTTCTGCTTTAAATTTTATAATTAGAGATGAAGACAAATTTTTTGGCCGTCACAAAAGACATTCAGTACTGAAACATCTTTCGATACTTTTTGAAGGTGAGCCTTACTTTGATTGTTTAGAACCTAGGCTCCATACAAACTGCACCCTTTCACAAAATGTTTATTTATATAGCCGCATTTTGATGGGTTCATTTCTCAAAAAATTGGGCAGAGCCACCTTCTTATTCAACAAACATGGGAAAGTGGGTAATTTCTAGAAAATTTCCTTCCTGAGAAGGGGAAAAGTTTATATAGAGCCGATGCTCTAAACAATCAAATTTGAACCTATCTAAAAAATTTCACCATAAGAGGTTGTTTTGATGTTCAAATATCTTCAAATTAATCATCTCAACATCAAGAAGCATGGACATGAGAAAAAACTAGATTTCAAGTTTTGGAAATAGTGTATTTTGTAATACATTTTTGGCCCATCAATTTTCAAAGTTTTCACGTTTTCATAGATCTGTCGATCTACAATATTTTTGAAGCTTTAAATTTTATAAATAAATATAAAAAAATATTTTAAAGCTATCACAAAGATTTCTAATATTGAAACCACATTCATTGATACCATTTGAAGGTAGGGTCTATACAAACTGCACCCCTTGAGGAGAAAGAGGTTTTTTTGCTAAACAAATTTGCCTTTAGAAAAATGGGGAGAACGAAGCCCCACTTTCTCTCCCACTATTCTTTTGATACGGATACCACCTAAAGCTCTTTAAAGAGAAATTTAGTAAATGTCTACCTAAATTACTCTTATTTAATAAAAAAAATTTTAAAATATTTATTTTATGTTCATATCTTTTTTTTTTCTCAAATTTTAGACCTTCAAGGTCTTAACTTTTTTTTCTCCCCCCTTGTTTCAACCATGATAGTCTAAAGTTTTTCTAATAACAACTTCGAATCTTCAATATCTGAAGTTGATTTGAGAAGATTTGAGACCTTAAGTGAGATCTGGAATCTTTTGGATGCCCATTGTATACCTTACAGTGATGCACATGATTTAAGTGGGCCCATATGTACCCTGCAATGGTGGATATTATGTGAGTGGGACAGGCACATTATGTACTCTATCAACATCTTTTTTTTTGTTTTTTTACAAGATATACCCTAGCAACTTTAGATCTTGAAGATTCGAAATTGACAAAAAAAAACTAAGACAAAAACTCATTTCAAATGGAACAACTTTAGACCTAAGGCCTGAAGTAGAGACGATTTGGTAAAAATATTATAAAATAAATATAAATGTAAAAACAAAAACTGTAAATATTTTTTTAAATATAAAAGAACTCTAAAGGATATGCGTATAAATTACCCTTTTAAATTCCTCGTCACCTTATAACCCTAACCAATCCCTCCAAAAAAAACCGCATCTTAAAAACTAACGGGGTGTCAAGAGACCATTGACCGAATAGATAAATAAAGTTACTGAATTCATCCTAAAACAAAAGGAATTGTAAACTATGAGACCACTTACCATTGTTACAAGGACGTCACAATCATTCCTAACCATTAGATATCAAATTTGATGGTTTGAGACGTACCACAAAGTTGAAAATTGTTTTTTTGAACTTTGAGTCTAATCAATGATATACTTACAACCACTCGATTTAAAATCTAATGGATAAGAGTGATTGTGATCTCTTTGTACTAAAGTAAATGGTCTCTTTATACACTTTTTCAAACAAAAAACCTTTTATTATTTTGGAAAATTGTCATAAATATACCTTAATTTTTGGCTTATTAAAAAAAAAACTCATATTTTCCTAAAACTCATCCATACTTTTTTCTTTTTTTTACTTTTCGTATTTTTTTATTTATCAAAATAACCTTCACTGTAAACGTATTACTGTGAAGCATCACAATACTTAGAATACCATAATGACCATAAGGTATCACATTACTTAACATATCATAATAAGGACATAGTGTATCACGGTATTTTAACTACAGTGATGCTCTCAAGCCATCATGGTATTTTAACTACCGTGATAGTCTCAAATCAGTGCATTTTATCATGGTATCTTAAAGTCTATCATCTCTCTAACCATGGCCTTGACCTTCTCAACCTTGTAAATTAAAGGCCTCTCTCTCCCCTCCAATCTTTCTATCTCTTCCCACTTCTCTCTCAATTCCAACCTCTCCCTCCCCTCCAAACCATAGTTAGCAAGTCGGGGAATAATAAAATATCTGCAGCTTGAGAGATCAGAAATAAATTGGTTTTTTTTTAAAAGGTCAGAGAAAAACGTCCGATAAAAAATACGGATCGTCAAAAAATAAGGTAAGTTATCTAATCATGAATATTTTGGATTTGGTTCAAAAAAACATAGTGAAAAAATCCAATATGTAAATCTAACACAATATATGATTATGATTTACAACTATTGTGTAGATATATTAAAGCCATTAAACAATAATTTTATAGGCTTACTAGTGTCATTAGAGTAATACTTGACAATTTTTTGTTGAAACTTTCAATAACTCCAAGAACATTACTTACTATATTGCCACAACATAAAACATATTGTAGATTTATTAGGAGCATAAAATGACACAACAACGATACGAAACACAAAATTGTGAACCAAGGTATATGATTATTTTTCAAAGAAAAAAACAAAAATGCCCCTAATATAGGATTGTAATTAATTAAAAGAAAATGCAAAGACCCAAATATGTAAAATAGTGGTCTATCCAAAATGCTATGTTGTATAACCAATGAAATAAAAGATAAAAACTAGGATATGAAATTAATCAAACTTCTCTATGCATAAAAAAATAAAATGTTTAAGCAAATTTGAATGTAACTCCTAGCTACCTAAATCTCATTGAATCTCTCTCTTACCCGTCATAAAAAAGATGCAATGGGTTTAAAGAAAAACTTTATTTTTCATTCTATCTATTATTTTGAGATATACGATGGTTTTGATTATTTTTTCGTGGGATAGATTGTTTGTTTTTTTGTACACCTTTTTTAAGGGAACTCATTAATGAAATTTTTTGTAGAATTTTTTTTTTAAACAAAATTTTAAATTTATTCCCAGTATTAATGAACTTATCTTCAAACTAAAATTCAATAAGGGAAAAAGTTTTTTTGAAAAGTTTTTTTTTAGAAAAAAGGTAAAATACGGTTTTAAATTGGTTTTATTAAAAAAAGCGCTTTTGTTAAGATTTTTTAAAAACTCGGAGTCTAACGAACTCCAAAAAAATCAGATATTTTTTTTAAAAAATATTGTTTTCCACACTTTTTCAATCCTGATTTCTCTCGCCTGTCAATAAAAGAAAAGAAGATCGAGAACGATGTTAGGAAGCAGTGTCAATGGAAATACAAATTCAGCCTCTTTGCTCGGAGAGAGAAGAACCCAAAAGGAATGAGCAGAGACCACGACGCCATCTTCTTTTTTGTAATCATCTAGGGTCTTGGCCAAAACCTCTGGTTTCTCAGCAATGGAAAGGAGCTCACAGGCCTTCTTGGAAACGGAGGGTGGGTGCCTGTAACCCTTTTGCTGGCCTACCCATACAAAGAACCTCGACCCTAGAGCTCTTAGCTCTTCCATGGCTCTATGGTAACGAAGAAGGGGAACATTTTTTGAGGACACCTACAACACAAGAGGGAGCGAGTTTTGCCCTAATTTTGCAGAGGGATCTCTCGAAGTTGGGCTTGGAGCAATGGTTCTTCACCCTCTAACCAGTTCTCTGCATCTTCAACTGAGCCGCTCTCCACGGTGGAAATGGTGGTAAATGTCGGTGATGAGTGTGAAAAAGGAACCCATGGTTGCCTGTGCAGGGACCACCATCAACTGATGATCATGTTGCCATTCTTCTTTGGTTTGCAGAGACTCTATAGAGAAAAAAAGAGACAAATTGTGTGTCCGAGGAAATGATTTGCACGAGATAAGAGAGAGATTGATTCTCGATTTATGAAGGTTCAGAAGGGCAGCCTTTTCATTGAATTAAGCTATTTGAAAAAACAGGTAGAGGCTATCTTCCCCCACTGAATTACCTAAAAAAAAAACCTTTTAATGGAATACAATGGACTGATTCTTTGAGATGATTTGGAAGTACAGCCTTTTAGATTTAGGAAAACACTCCTGCAATTTTTCAAGAAGTAATTATGTAGGAGGCTCCTCTATCTACTAAAAATGGATAAAATTTTCATCTTGAACCAATGGTGGGGCTCAAAAGTTTCCTTAA
Organism: Amborella trichopoda; assembly: GCF_000471905.2. The sequence continues at coordinate 411,104 of NW_006499920.1, read as the reverse complement.
CTCTAAAATAATCTCCTTCCCAGACAATCCCATATCAGATCATAACCACATACAACTCCAAAGTGAACAGCTAATGCTTGGGATCCAAAACCTTTCAAATTTTTCTATATGTGGTTTGAACACAAAGACTATAATGAAACCATCAAGACTAATGGGCTGAACATATAAAGGGTTGGGCCATATCTAGGATACAATCAAAAAAATAAAGGGTGAAGTTTACCTTCAAATGGTGTCGAGAAATGTGGGTTTCAATATTCGAAATATTTGTGATAGCCTTAAAATATATTTCATATTTATTTATGAAGTTTAAAGCTTAAAAAATAGTGTAGATCGATAAATCTATGAAAGCTTGAAAATCTTGAAAATTGATAGTCTAAAAATGCGTTACAAAATACATTATTTCCAAAACTTGAATTTCATTTTTTTTCTCATGTCCATGCATCTTGATGTCGAGATGATCAATTTGAGGAAATTTGAGCATCAAAACAGCCTCTTTTAGTGAAACTTTTGAGGTAGGCTCTAATTTAATTGTTTAGAGCTTCGGCTCTATATAAACTTTTCCCAAAAATAAAATATCAAAATGTCCCAAAATAAATGAAACCTTATGACGTTCCACATGATTCACCTTGATTACTATGCAATTAGCGTACCGAAGATTTTGCACAATAACAACTTGCAACATACCCAATGAACCTCACAATTTAGGATGAAGAAAGGAAACTCAGAGGCAAAATTTCCGAATTCTCACGAATGAGGAGTCCTTTTGACATCAAAAGTCTAGGCAGAATCGGAATACTCAAGTAGATTCTTGTATCAAATTCTATTTTTCCAAGACCACGACAAGGAGGTGCCATTCCACTGTCTTTAAGCTTAAGAGACATGGGTCTGTCACCGATAACCAAGAGCACATCATCTAGGAAGCCACTAGTTTCTTCAACGACTGTCTTTAAGCTTAAGGGACATGGGTCTGTCACCAATAACCAAGAGGACATCATCTAGGAAGCCACTAGTTTCTTCAACGCCTTCCTGGGCGATGTGCAACCCGTTCCTATGATATCTAATATCCATTTTGAATTCCAAATCTCGGAAAAAGAAGACCATTTTATTAAAAGTGAAGTCATCTTTAACGAGATCAAAACCCTCATGAGTCACAACCTAATAAGTTCCCACATCCTGATGCCTTCCTCCCTTAACTCCCCCAAGCATGTTTGCTCATTATTGGCCTTGAATTCATTCAAATCACAAAAGGGACCTTTAGGAAACAATCCATCACGCAGTCTCTGAACTCCACTTTCATTGCACTTAACCCTAAAAAGAGAAAGGTCTCTCATCGGTCGATTTTAAAACCAATTAATGTCAATCACAAGGTCATCAGTCCCAATCAAGGTGCTTTCCTGCAAAACCATAATATCTTCAAGCAAAAGTATATAGCACTTTCTACCTTAAAATAGACCTACACAAGGCTTTTGATAAGGTTCATTGGCAATTCCTTTTGAATGAATCCCAAAGACATGGTTTTGGGGAACTTCTCATCAATTGGCTCAAAATATTCATAATCACCTCTAAATAATCCATAGTCCTCACTGACATTCCTTTTGGGTACATTAAGGGATAAAATGGGCTCACATAGGGAGAACTTTCCCTCCCCTTATGTATTCCTTCAATCGCTTCAAACTATCCTCTCCTTATCTTGGTTTGCCGATTTTCAAAGGAAATTCGCCGATCAACTATGCCAACCCTTAGTACAGAAACTAAGCCTTCTAGCACACAAGTCCGAAAAGAAATTTACATACTACACTAGTTCGAAAAGAAATTTACATACAATTATCTTGAAGAGATGTAACTCCCTACTCACCATCACGGGATAGATGCATGAAAGAGATTGGAGGGCAAGAAAGTAGAGCAATGAATGCATTTTACTTGGAAGATCAGAAATAACATCACCATGTATACATTGATTCTTCCTCCAATTAATGAAGGTGGGAGCATGATTTATAGTTGGGTGTAACTTTCACATTCAGTTTATGCAGTGAGGATCTTACTTATGGGGCCTTGTCAGAACTTATTCTGGGTTTTCCATTCTAAGCATTCTCTTGGACTTTTTTCACACATTAATACAACAACGGGCAGGACACATGCTCAAATCCTAGGGCATTTGCTGGAAAAAGATGTCCCACCAAAAAATTAATCTCTCTCTCAATAATCAATAATGTACTGAACTTTATCAACAAGAACCCATGATCTTAGATTATTAGTAAAAGTAACAGAAAATTTTTTCATGGAGTAGAAGATGTTTTTGAGTCTTTTAAATTTCTTTAGGGCCCATTTGGTTTTTTGGATTCAGATTAGGGCCCATTTGCTTCTTTGGATTCAGATTTCTAAGAGTCACTTTGTGTGAAAAAGGCCACGGCAATTGTGTTTGGTTCGCTTAGAATTGACATTTCTATTGTAATTGAGATTTTCTATTGTAATTGAGATTTCTGTAGGAGAATGCTCTTTTTAAGTCTAAATTTTGGAAATCTCAATTCCACCAAAATAGTTGGAATTAGTATTTCATAAAAACCGCCCATTTTCTCACTTACCCATCGCAGTAAGTTAGATTGATAAATTTTTTGAGGTCCATAGGCCTTTCCAACCCTAGTGACTGAGGACACTTCATATGTTAATAAAAACGAAACCCTTGTGATTGAGGACATTACATATGTTAATGAAAACGAAACCCTAGTGGCATTGAGAACCTCTGCCATTTGCTGCTGAAGAACAAAAAAATATTAAAAAATTCGAGAGGAAAACCATATCAAATTTTAGAGAGAGAAAACATATTGAAATTTTAAAGGAAAATACTCTCTCTCTAAAACATAAAATTTGAGATAGTTTCTCTCTTAAAAAATTTCAAATAGTTTCTCTATCTAAAATTCGATAATGGAACTCTTAAGCACGGGACCGCTTGTAACGGATCTTTTGTGCTAAAGCCACTACCGTTGGAGCTGTATCCGGGTGCAATAGCATGCGTGGTATTTCGTTAATGAGAATCCTCAACTTGACGGGCCTTTGCTCGTGGAAGAACAGGGCCCTAATAGCGAAGCGAACTCTTGACATAACATACAGTGAGTCAACTTGCTCCATGATATGGTTTCTATCTCTAAAATTTTAATATATCCCTCTGAACTTAAAATTTGAGATAGTTTCTCTATCTAAAAGTTTTGAGATATTTCTCTCAAAAAATTCTTAAGTGGTTCATGTCTCTAAAATTTAATATAGTTTCTCTATTTAAAATTGTAAGATACTTTATCTCTCTAAAACTTAAGATTTGAGATAGTTTCTACCTCAATTTTTTTTTTTATGTATTTTCTCGCTGTAAAAAATCTCTTGTACTTCATTTTTCTAAAAAATTTCATGCACTTTCTCTCTCTTAAACTTGATACAGTTTAAAACTTTAAAAAGAGAGAGTCAAATTTTAGATATAAAAAGTACCTGAAATTTTTAGAAACAGAAACCATTTAATTAGATAGAGAAACTATCTCACATTTTAAGTTTTAGAGAGAGAAAGTATATTAAAATTTAAAAAAAATAAACTACTTGAAAATTTTAGAGAGAGAAACTATCTCAAAATTTAAACTCTAGAGAGAGAAAGCATCTTAAAATTTTAAAGAGATTAACTATATCAAATTCTAGAGTCAGAAAATACAAAAAAATTTAGGGAGAAAAACGATCTCAAAATTTTTAGAAAGAAACTATTTCAAATTTTAAGTTTTAGATAGAGAAAATACCTTAAAATTTTTTAGAGAGAAACTATATCATATTTTAGATAAAGAAACTACATGAAATTTTAGATAGAGACACTATCTCAAAAAATTTATAGAGAGAAACTACCTCAAATTTTAAGTTTTAGAGATAAATTATCTCAAAATTTTAGAGAGAGAAACTATATCTAATTTTAGAGAAAGAAAAATATCTACATTTTTAAAGAGAAACTATCTCAAAATTTTTAGAGAGAGAAACTATGTCAAATTTTAGGTTTTTTTAAAGAGAAAGTGTTAAAATTTTAGAGAAAAAACATATCAAATTTTAGAGAGATAAACTATCTTAAAATTTAGATAGAGAGAGGCTATCTCAAATTTTGAGTTTTAGAGAGAGAAAGTATATCAAATTTTGTTACCAAACAATGGACATGTAAATGATTGTAAATAATCAATGAATTTTTTATTGTATATCCAAACAAGAGATTTGAAGAATCCATGACATGAATCCTTGATATTTGGAAATCCATAGATTCTCTTGGATTTCAAATATCCAAAATCCCTGATTTCCTCCTATCCAAACTGGCCCTAACAATTTTCTCTCTCTCTTTGCTAAAGGGAAATATATTGTAACGACTTGAAATTGTGTTTTCTTGTTCCTGCACTATTTTCTCTCTCTAAAACTCTCCTTTCTAGTGGGAAACTTGTCTTGCATCACTTGTTTCCATTTTTTTCTTTGGATGGGTACTTGTTTCTCTCTTGCTTGAGTGGAGATTTCTCGCAGAAGGGATGTGTTTCAAGAGTTGATAGTCATTTGCAAATTTTTTTGGATGCTATGCTAGTTGGAGAGAGAGAGAGAAAAGTTTGGCGTTTGAAAAGGGAAGAAGACCCATTTTTTAATGTTACAAGGAGGAAACAATAGAGAGAGAAAGAGAAAAGAGAGAGAGAAAATAGAGAGAGAAGAACGAGATTGTATTTGTATTTCCAAAAAAAAGATATTTCAAGCAATCCAAACAGTAAATTTGCATTTTTCCGATTTTTACCCGATGAAATCTAAATAGCATACACCATATTCCAAGAAATACTAATTCCAATAAATACTAATTCTATGATACACTTTTCCACATACTGAAAAATTCAAAGAATCAAACGGGCCCTTAAATAAAAGTATACAAAGAGACCATTTATTTTAGCACAAAGAGAGCTTGTTCGTCAAATTTTAAATTAGATAGTTTTAAGCATGTCATTAACTAGAATCGAGGTTCAAAAAAAAAAAAAATTCTCGTACTTAATGAGACAACCCAGTACATCCAAATTTACATCCAAGTGGTAGAAGTGATTGTGACCTCCTTTTCCTAACTATTTCAACACACTCACAAAGGGTGAGCAAGAACCAGTAAGGAGCGCCTTGTTTTGTTCGTGTACATGTTAAAAAAGCAACCTACGTTAATAACCAATGTTTAATGACCCATAAAGAATTTTCCTAAAGGTTGCTAATTAAAAACAAGCTACGAGCAATTTCTTTACATTATCACAAAAGGTGCCCATTTAGCATTTCTTTTTTCTTTATGAAATTTTTTTTTTTTGGTAGTCCAAAGGTAGGAATCAGATATAGTATTGCTTGACGCCGACTACTAACCACTCAAACCGAAGCCCGATTTCTACTGCATTGTTTTAGGGATCAGGCTTTGGCTTGACTGTTTGTTCACCAGTAAGTTCAATTCCTACCTTTCAATTTCCGAGAAAGAAAATGCAGTTTATAAGAGCGTCGACAGATCTGAACTGTCCATTCCAATGGATTGCCCAATCAAGTAATGTGGGGTTGGGAACTACATTTAATTAGTGGGTAGGAATCACATTACGCGATTGGATGTCTAACAACTTAGACGCTTCGAAAATGCCATAATTATTTTTGAGAACCCCATCGTATTCACTCTAAGGCACATTTGGGACTTTTTGTTTGATTCCAGTTCCAAAGAAAAGTTTCTTTTATTAAGGAAGAAGTTTATATAGAGCCTAGGCTCTAAACAATCAAATTAGAGCCCATCTCAAAAATTTCTCTAAAAGAGATTGTTTTGATGCTTAAATATCTTCAAAATTGATCATCTCGAACATCAACATGCATGGACATGAAAAAAAATAGATTTCAAGTTTTGGAATAGTGCATTTTGTAATGCACTCTTAGACCGTCAATTTTCAAGATTTTTATAGATGTGTTCGATTTACACTATTTTTAAGTTTTAAATTTTAAAATTAAAGTTGAAAATATATTTTAAGGCTATCACAAAGATTTTCAGTATTGAAACCATATTTCTAAATACTATTTGAAGGTATGCTTTACTTTGATTGTTTAGAGCCTCAGCTCTATACAAACTGCAACATTTTATTAAAAACTTAGGCGCCCTTTGGATGCTTCTTTGGATGCTTCGAAATTTATTACATGACAATTTATTGAGAGGAAATATGATATTTCGACCGTTTTGGTATATTTTATAATAAAGAAATAAAAAGAGGTTACCTGAGATTTCCCAATAATCATGAAACACATTACGGTGAAAAATCTATTATCCGGGTAATCTTTATAAATCTTTTACGTACGTCTCTCCTATCTTACCTTAATAAAATGCCAATCCGCTTATTTTTGCACCCTCCCTCCCTACGTTCCCTCTCTCTTGAACCTTAACAACTGGTTTTACAAGTCCTTATCTCTTTAAGCCTCTCTCAACCCGTTCCGTCACTTTTGAACCATAATAAACCCTCTCAACCCATCCCCTCACTCTTGGACCTAATAATGGGTTTGTATAAGGTGGTCCTCTCTCTTTAAGCTCATTCTTCTCATCTGTACTTTTTCTTTCTTTTTTTTAAATCTCATTTATCTTTAAGCCTCTTATTCTCATAAGTACTTTTTTTTTTTTATTTTAAGCCTCTATCTCAGCCCCTTATTCTTATTTGTACTTTTTCTTTTTTTAAGCCACTTACTCTTTGATATGGACTTTTTCTATTCTCCCTCTCTCCTTAGCATATCCATTCTTTTAGCATATCTAATGAATGAGAAATTATTTTTGAACCCCTTGTGAGAAATTATTTTTAAGCCCCCTTACTCTCTCTCCTTAGTATATCCATTCTCCTTAGCATATCTAATCAATGAGAAATTACACGACATAATTATAAAAAAAACACCTTCTCTCTTTAGTATATCCATTCTATTTAACATATCTAATCAATGAGAAATTACACAATACAATTATAAAAAAAATACGCAGCACAATTTTAATAAAAAATTTCACCCAACATAAGAAATTACAAAACATAATTATAATAAAAAATTTCACCCAGCATAATCTTCATAAGATATCAGTAAAAGCTCAATTGAAATAAGATACCTCTTTCATTTCCTCTAATACCTCAAAAGTTTCAACTGCAATTACCAAACCTTCTATTTATTAATCAAACTTCTTCCCATTTATTAACTTGTACCATACAGATTTTTTAATTTGGTATCATAAATTTATTACTTATTTAAAATTATATAGGTAGACATTTGAAAGACTTCTATAATAAATCAATAAAAATAAAGTTTATCACAATAAAATCATATTATTCCAATCATATTATTCCAATGAATATCATGTTAAAATACATGTGATTTCATGTAAGTGTCAAAGCATGCAAAATAAGTGAAAAATTGTGTGTTGATGACCTTAGAATGATACATGTTATTATTAGAAAATCTTTTTGAAATGGTGATGATATTACTATTAGAAAATCTTTATGGAATGATGTGATGATGAATTTAATTTCGCATGTCAGTAGAATTTTGTGACAATAAAAAGAAAGAAATGATAATTTATAAACAAGTGCTGGTAAAATATTGAAAATACATTTCTCATATTTCTTGGGATATAGGCAAACAGTAGCCATGTATTTCCCAAATTACATCTAAATACAACCCAAACAGTAACAATCCATTTGCAAGTAATATATTACACCATTAATATATTTAACATACTATATTTCCAGGTATCCTGGCCCCTTAGACCTAACCATCCAAAAGACTATATTTCCCGATATCCTGGCCCTATAGACCTAACCATCCAAAACAAAGACCGTGCGTTTATCTTGATGATATGATCCTTTTAGGCAGTTTTCGAGTGTGTATTAAACTTTTTGGGGTTCGAGACCAAGATGAGTAGATCCCCACACTTCGAATTCCTAAAAATACTCCTAGGTAGGTTTTTGACTAGTAAATACCTTCTGTTCTCACAAGCAAATATTTTATCATTATCAAAGCATACCATTTCAAATTTATGGACTTTGAGCATATGAATGACAATCCTCAACAGTCCACTGCTGACATCAAACGATGGAGCTGATACATCATGTTTGAAACTAAACAAGTAGTTTACCATGCTGACCGATTGTTATTAACCTATTAACCATCACTTTGAGGTGCGAATTAAAAGTTAAAACAAAGCAAAAAACATAAGCCCAAAAGAACATGATTGAAAATAGTACGAAAAGAAACTTATGGCCTCACAGAGGATGACCATTAATAGAGCAAAATAACAAACCAGGTAATAATAGCTTGGGGCATTGGCGGTAATATTACCAAACCCCATAATAACACTCCATTCTCACTAAAGAGTAGGGGCTCAAATCCCCACTGACTTACCACTTTGATAATGCCTTGAAGCTTTTACAATAGTATTGCCAAGCCCCATGGTGAGATCTTCGACTCCATTCTCACTAAAGGGCCTTCCATTCTCACTAAAGAATAGGGACTCAAATCCCCACTGACTTACCACTTTGAGAATGCCTTGAAGCTTTTACGATAGTATTGCCAAGCCCCATGGTGAGATCTCCGACTCCATTCTCACTAAAAGGCAAGGGCTCAACTCTCTACTGATTTTACCACATTTTAGGAAAGAACCCGGTCTTAATTGGCTAACGCTTGACGATTCACAATACTATGTCCTAGGCTCAATTCCTAACAAGGGTAGGGCCCCTCTCCCCACTATCTCACCCAAAACAAAAATTAACGAACCAATATTAATATAGCTGACCCCAATTAGTCGGGAATAGGCTTTGATGATGATGATGATCTTGCAGTCGAAAAGCAAGATAAGAGAAAACTCAAACAATAAAACCCAAGTGGACTAACCATCCAAAACATCTATTTGCCTGGTCATGACAGCCTCAATCAAAGGCTAGCCCATGCTTTTTGAGCCCTAAAGTTAAGCTCGGTTCATTTGTCATGTCCATTGTGTGGCCCAATTCAGAACATGGTAGCTTGGTCCTACTCAGCTCGTCAGGCTGGCCACGCCCCACTTGCAGCCTTAATTTATGTATCCAAATACCAATGTACCTCAGCCAAAAAGCTTAACTGTGAGTTACACCAGTAACTGATGCTTCATGCAAGAAAGATAAAGCTTCATACTGTTCACTACTTATAGAAATATCAAGGATCACCAGGAAAAACACATATAAGATTCTACTGATTGTTTTAACACTTCGAGGCATGTCCATGACAATTTGATTGAAGAGAAATAAAACTTCAAAACTTTTTATCCTTTTACAAGAATATAAAATCCACTACATTCACTAGGAAAAAGGCATACAAGAATCTCTCAACTGTTCACAATTCAGTATATGATCACAATTTGATTGGTAGAATTGAACAACTTAACTTCGTAGCATCATGGCCAGTATCAATCCCTGCTAAGACCAAAACAAATCTTAAGGTCAGCAAGTCCAATAGATACTGTACATCTTAATGCATAAAGCAGATAAACCTTCGAAGGAATTGCAAAGAAGATAAATAGGATGCATGTGTGCCTTGGATATAAGACCATCCATTTTAATATGGTTGACTGCCTGGTGCACTTGGGACTGTCACTCATGAGACCACATACCATGGCAGGTTTACCAGAAACAATGCCACGATATCCAACCAATATCAAATTATTCAGTAATTTTGTGCAAATATACAAATACCATTGCTTAGCAGTATAATTTGCTTAGTGATACATGCATGGAATATTCGAGGTAGTAGTAAAAAGGTATCAAATAAAGGCTCCCGGTATAAATCACCAACCATCTCAAAGAGAGAAAATAGTGAATTGAAACAAAACTAAAATATGCAGAATCTAGTTTAAGTTGTTGCAAAACCTTATTATTTTATAAGGGCAACCAAGTCTTTTGAGAATTTACTGGTTTATTGTGGAAAAAAATCAGTACAAGGGTTAATACAATGCAATCAATATTATCCCAATCCACACATTTCCTTAATCAGAAATGTCTTTGAAAGATGTTGACTGGGGCACACCCGGTGGGTAAGTCAGTTCATATCACCTGTCTAATTGTCTCCCATGTGGACCCTATAGTATGTAATATTGTCGCCCAATCAATGTTAGAAATAACCGACGCCTCTTAAATCTGCTTGGCTTGATTCTGCAGCATCAGTTTCTTTGCCCAGAAAAACTAACCGACCTGCACAATGGATATTAAAAATATCAAATTCAGTGCTGAATAAGGAAAAAATTTCAATATGCCGCACTATGGACATTCCATGATTTACCAATTCCACTAACATGCATGCTACACCAAAATTATGCTTCTTTCTTTTCGCCTTCCTCAATGTGATAAAAACCCTTACCAATTGAAAAAATAAAATAAATAAAATCAAAACATAATGGTGAAACAATGTTTTTATGGAATAAACTCAAAACCTTGTAGGAATGTTATATCAAAGGTGGCTGGTGCTGGAAATATGTCAAGGAAGGTCAAAGTTGGAATATTATGGCAAGTCAAAGGTCAGGTGTTCATTAACATCTTAGGGCTTGAGGGCTGATATCCCTCCTTGGGGTTCTTCACCCTGACTTTTGGATGTACATTTTTTGTTCTCTTTTATCTCTAAGCTTGCAGCATGTAAGCATCCAGATTTTGTATCTTCGTACAGTTTACCTCTATACATAATACTAAACTTCAACTTCTCAGAAAAAGGTCAGGTCAATATTTGAATGTGAAAATTTAGGTTAGGGAGATCCAAAGTAGATTGATGAGTAGAAGTGAAACACATTTAGCTGGAACTGTTGAAGGTGTTAGTCAGTGAACAGGAAAAGGTTTCCATACTAATCCTTAGTTGGTGATATGATCCTTGAGGGAGCACCATTGAAGCAGCCTAAATGTGTAAAACTTGTTCTAAGATGTTTAGAGGCAGCATTTGTAAGAGAGCTAATCTTGAGAAAATCAAGTAGTATTGAAACTAGGCAAATGATGTGAGTTGCAGGAGCTTGCGAGCAATCCACTCAAGTCTATGGATGATGTACCTATATGGGTTGCCTTCATGTGTTCAGCTCTAGGAAGCATTTAAAAGTCCATTCTGAAGAGCACAAACCAGTGTTACATGGACACTGACATGAGTATCTGTATCTAGTACATGTCAAAGCGTCAGTACAAGTGGCTAAAATTCCAGTACTTTAAGACACATACATGCAACTAATATCTTAAGTATGTAAATTATATAAATTTTGTCAAGTTTATGTCTAAAATACAATGGCATAGTGGTAGTGGTGAAGACCTTTTGTGAACAACCCCACTTAGGATGTCCTGTGTTCGAGCCCCAACGGATGAGTTTTTTAATCTCCGCTTCATTTAAGTAGCATTTCTATTTCAAAACACGCCAATCTTGTGCAAGAGCAGCTGAGAAGTCATTGCGGTAGCACTGCTTCGCACCTAGAAGGTCATGGGTTCAAGACCTGCTTTTGGTCAGTTCTAGGGTAAGGATTTCCCAATGACAAAAGCTTTGTTTTAATTTAAAGAAAAAACATATTAATAAGATAAGGTGCACTGGCAGGAATCGAACCACTCTCCTCCCCATGTGTGTTTGACGTCAACTATACCACTTGGACCCTTGTGCATATATGTTGGAATATATCTTGACACCTCAATTTAATGTGTCAGTATGTACTGAAAAAACTGCTGAAATCATCAAACACATATGGACAAGTATCAATGGCGTGTCTTTGCATGTCAACATGTGTCACAGTGTCGGCACACTATACCAAGGAGAATATAAAGTGTACCAGGTAACACTGGCGCAAACTGTATATACATGAGGATGGAATGACTTCCTTTTTTTGGGAGAATCACTATGATTGAGACCATGTTATCTCCTTTCTGGGGTCATGTTTGAGACGATTTGACTGTCAGATTTGTATTAATAAAGTTTGCTTGAATATAGGACTCAGTGGCTCAGTCAGGATGGGTAAGTCTACCACTGCAAACTTGCAACACAATTAGGGCATGTTTGATTACTCGAAGCCACAGCGCAGCATCCAAGACAGTGTAAAAACACATTGAAATTTTGAAGGTACAGCTACCCCATGGAAGCTGCGGCTTCCAAAGTTGGCGGAAGAGGCGGCTCATCCACCTATCCATGCAACTTGAAGGGCCATTACCAGGGCTTCCATTGTCCCTCAGTATGCTTTTTTTTTATAGTCATATTTTACTCCTCAGTTTCTCCAAACATTCAAGAAACACAACAGCAAAGGGCTCAGTTTCAAACTCTGGTTATCTTTTTATTTGGATATTCAAACCCATCCTGATAATCAACAAAATATAGAGCATTTCAGTCCCTGAGACATGAACTTTCCACTAATGTGATCATAAGAATGAGATCATCCACGATACTTCAGGAGGTGAATACATGTTTTCTTGCTGGGTGTTATTGTTTGTTGTTATCAATTTTCCAATTGCTATGCATTTTCATTATTGGATGGCACCCTACCCACCAACTCTCTCATATCTTCGTGAACCTCTAATGAATTTAATTAAGATTTAATCTAGATTTTCTTTTTGATTTGATATTAAAGAAAAACAATAAAATAAATGTGGGTTTTTCCAATGAAAACATTTTTTTTTTTTGGGGGGGGGGGGTTGTTCAGTGGTAGGAATGGAACTTGAGATGTAGCGCTGCGAAACATCAGCTAGTAACCACTTAAGCCCAAGCCCAAGTAGCGCTGCGAAACATCAGCTAGTAACCACTTAAGCCCAAGCCCAATTCCTTCTCCTATGGAAGCTTTGTGTACAATTTTTATGAATGTCTGATGCCTTTGAATTTTGAGATGAAGTCCTAAGAATGATCAATCAAAAAGTCCTATGAATTATTGGGTTTCAAACCCTAACATTTGTGCTGAAGTTCAATTATTGGACTACATAATCCAAAATTATTTGTTTAATGATTTAAAATTATTTCTTTTGCATCTAAATTTTTCAATGCTGATTTTTGGCAAAAGACATGAATGCTAAATCTTTTGTTTTGTATTGCACGAATTTCAGGAAAGTTTTGTTGGAACTTATTTAGGTGGTCATGCTAGCATTATTCCTACGAATGAAGCATGCCCAACTTTACAAGGGACAACACTTATCCACTCAGATTAGTTCACATACCAAATATTTCTCTAATGCAATCAATTCACAGATTAATTCACATACCAAATATCATTGAATAAATTATAAGTGTGTCCTTTCTAGAAATGTTCATATGCATTCTTTAAAAAAAAAAATTTTAAAGGTATATGCATAGTTCATTTCTGGAGGTTAGTTATTGCTCCATACATATGATCACACATTAATGCATGTATCAGTGTGAGACACTAGGATGGGAACAATAGAGTCACAGATGTAACAGTGATGATACCATTGGAAAAATGTGTTGAAGGTGATATAAGAGGTTGGGCAGGGAGAGAAGAGAGGGCTCCTGATCAAGAAACATTCCACAAAAATCACATGACAATATAACTCCCAGAGATACTAGCAACGCATGAAAATGCAACTCTGTAACACGTGAGTTACTAGAATAAGACACCTGAGTATGAGATAATCATCGAGGATGACAGCTGCATAAAAGGCAATCGACGACTTGGGGGGATACGAAAGCTCGATCCGATGCTCCAAGACATTGGATCTCAATTCCAGACGTTTTTTTAATGTAGGGATCTTGATTTGTAAAATTGAGGATCGTGATCCCAAGTTAATGGGATCCAGATCCCTATTTCTAAAATCATGGTTCCATGAGTAATGGGAAACGAGATTTCAGATTGTGTGGGCTAATGAACAGAGTAAAAATGTCAATGAAATGGGAAACCCCAATTATAGTATCATATACAACCTGCATCTGGTGCGTGCATGTGAGTATCACTAACCCAGAATTGACCGTCCATCCTCAAGGATGTTCGAATAATAGCTGAGTTCCAAGGACCTACATTCATCCAAGAACATGATTCATCTCAAATGTCTAACTTTATAACATCCAATTGATGACTACAGGTGTGTACTACACCTCACACAATATGCATATTCTATGAATTTGATAGCTTAAAAAAGGTTCCTTCATTGCATTGAAAGGGCATGATGTCTTTGTGAAATGCTTCCTCTTTATTCCTGCTTCTTGGCATTTCACCGGTTTCAGATCACCTCTAGTAGGGGAGATAAGAAAGTTTTTTTTTTTAATTTTTAAACTAGGGGAGATAAGAAAGTTTATTCTTGTCACAATGTTCCCCATCAAGGAATTTAAAGGACACTAGGATTCTTCTGTACCTGAGGACCTGAGATTGCATCCTCATATTGGATTTTTAGTTCCACTTCTCGCGTATGAAAAATACTCCAATGACTAGAAAAAGTCAAAGAGAATTTTAAAGACAAGATTCTTGTATTTAATGATAATTTGGTTTTGTAATTCAGGAAAATTAATCATATTGTTCAATGGAATTCATTCCCAAAGTAGAGTATTGAAGTTATGTGAACTCTAGGATCCTAAGCTTGAGGGAGGCTTGATCATGAGTTTGATGGATCATGCTCTCATATTGTTTAGCATTCGCTCCTGGGCCAATTCAGATCACACTCTAACTCAATCCCTTTACCTCATGATGTAAGGATCTCGATCCCTTGTCTATGGATCTTCGAGCCTCCCTCTATCTCACAGTCCTGCTTCTGATCAGGGAGCTACCCTCGCTCCCGGTCCCAGTAATTTATGGGATGCATACTATACTGGTTCACTTAGTGCGGTGAGGTGATATGTTGGGTTTTGTGGCCCTTAAAGCCTTAGAGAGCTTATAAAAATTATAACTTTATAGTGGAATATGCACTGAGGTGATATATTGGGTTTTGTGGTTTTTAAAGGCCTAGAGAGCTTATAAAAATGATAACTTTATAGTGGAATATGCATTCATTGGGAGTGTGCGTGTTGACTGACCATTTGTTTCCATTGTAGTTCGAGGATCATTGAGTAGGAACTGAACTTTTCAAGGTGTTGTACCCAAAAAGACAATTGCCTTTATGGGATCCTTTAGAGAGTTGGTATGGCTTTCGTTTTAAAAAATGTGCATGTTTTTTCCTAAACAGATAGTACAAATGAAGGCTTGTTTGATTGATGCCTGTGTGACCAAAGTCCAGTCAAACAATTTCTCACAAGAGGACCATATATGTGAAGGCAATTTTGCAATAGATGATATAATGGTAGATGTTCCTTTATACTTGGCACATTGAACACCTATTGGGGGAGTGGGATTCCTCTCCTCTAAATATGATCAATGCTTTGTTGGAGATGACCATTCAGTTGAAATCCTCCACCTTGGGAGGTGCAAGAGTAAACCAAGCCCTTGATGCAATGATGAGGCTTTAATCAGAGTGGTTGAGGGCCTTGTAGAAAGAAGAAACAGCACTAATATCTGTGGCGCAGGGACCTTAAATCATTTGTCACTGCCAATCTGAAATAGAAAATGGTTTATCAGTTGTTCCAGAGCAATGCCACTTCTGAGGCTTATGTGTCATCAAGGTTGTGCACAGACCATGGTGACCAAACACCTTGACCCCCTCGTAAATCATTGTAGGACAAGACAATGGCTCCTCAGCATGAATGAGGTATAGGTTCAGGAAGGCTAGTTCCAGGGGTTGTCAACTTACAAAAATCTGATTTGGTTTCTAGTTTTGGCTGCGATAACCCCTGCTTAAAAAGGTACTTGTGATACCTTTACAGGCTGCCGAAGCTCGAGGGCTTGCAATCCCTCCATGGAGCCAAACAGAGATTGATTACCCATATATATGTTTGATCACTTGATCATATGTTTCCAGAGGTGATCTTCTGGGTAAACGTACCACTGCCAACACTTACTTAGGTGGGTCATGTTGCAATCTATTGGGTTCACAAATACGTCTGGGTTCATGAAAACTATCGTTGGACGCCTTCAGTACCACTCTATAAGTACTCCATCAGCCTCTCTAGCTTGTTTACAATAGATCTGAGCAATCCAAAGGAAGACATTTGGAACACTGAGATGTTGGAAAGCATGATCACGATCAAAGTTATGCAACCACCGAAAGACAGGAATCTACACATCCGAGCTACCAACCTTTTTCAGAATTATCTACTAATCCATCCCATAGAGCTTCCCTAGGTGCCCAACCACGACATGAGGCTTAGGTGTCTGTTGGGTAGTGTGTTCGTGCTAAACACAATCTTTTGGCCTAAGTGTGAAGAGTGGCTTGAGGTACACAGAAGTTTGATATTTGCCAAATTGACTTTGAGGCCCGTAGCGGCCTGAAAAACCTAACGAACAGCTATGGCTATGGGTCATCCACTTGCTGGGTTAATGTCACAGGAGACAAGGGTGTTGTCACTGTACTGGAGGTGGGAATAGTGACCCCCTCCATGAGCTGGGGAAACCTTTGAGCAAGTTCTTGTTGTAAAGATTGGTGATGGACCCACTGATGATTTCATCTAATATAGCAAAAAGGAAGGGGGATAGAGGGACCTAGCACGGGCCTCTTGATTGAAGAGTAGTAAGGGCTTCCATTAATGAGACATAAGAAGTCCGAGAAGATATGACCTGAAATCCAGGATCGGAATCGGATCAAGGATCTTCCATCAACATGACCATACTTTTTCTCCATGTAGATGTTATGGGTTAGGTCAAGTAGGCTGGATTGGTGTCTAGTGTGAATGCCTTTGTGAGTAACTAGAGCTCCATCAAGGATTTGTCCTCTAGTTTGGAATGAATGTAGAATTCATGCCCCCATGGTTGATACCCCTTTGATGGATTTCTGCGAACATTGCCCTGATAACTGGGGCATTCGAGTCCCAGAAGTCGTAGTAGAGGACAAATGGAAAACCGTTAGGCCTAGCAACTTTGTCATACCCTAGTTCCACAATGGCCTTATGTACTTCGGTCTTAGACAAAGGTTTTCAAACCACAACACTTTTCTTCTAAAGGTGTTTTGAAGTTGAGGTCATTTAAACTTAGCCTCACCGAGTTTTCAACTGTGAATAGTCTCTTGAAGAAATTGGCAATGGTTCTCTTTATTTCCGTTAGTTCGTCAAAAAGACAATTTGGTTATCTAATTTGGAGTATAGTATTGCCTCTTCTTTGACAATTCACCATTTTTTGGAAGAAAGGGATGCTCTAATAACCCTCTTTGGGCCACTTGATCCTTGAACACTCAAACTAAAAGAACTCTTCAGGCTCCTAGATTTTATAGAATTTAGTTTGGCGATTGGTCTCCTTGTTCTTTCATCTTGTGACAAGTCATTGTTTCCTCGATCAAATCAAGGTTGTTTAACTCTGAAAGGCTTCATCTTCCCCTACAGGTTACTAAACTAAACCTAATTCCATTCCTTGAGTTTGTCCTTGAGGAGTTCCAATTTTTTGCAAGAGCCTAAAGCTGGCCCGACCTCGATGCTCAAAAATAAAGCACTACAAATGTGGAGGTATTCATCCTTGAACCTAATTACAAAACGAAATGGTATGGGACCATTAACAGCTGCTTCTATGTCGAGGACAATAGGAAACTGGTCCGAAATACGTTTGGGCAAGGCTAAGGAGTGGACACCCAGGAACTTGTCATCCCAGTCTACTGATATTAGAAATATCTAGCTTAGAGTGGATAAGACTCTTCGAGTGGGTTGGATAAGTGAGGAGGTATCACTCAAGGGGATATCAATGAGGTTATGCTTGAAAACCAAATTTGAGAGGCTGGTCATGCTTGCTATGATTCTACCTCCCATGTTCTTCTCAAAGGTCCACCTAGTAATGCTGAAGTCACCCCCTATGCACCAAGGAAGGGGCTAAGGGGATTGGGCATAGTCCAGCTTTGCTCAAAATTGTTATGGTCTATTTGGCCCGTAAACAAACAGTGAACCTCCGATCAAAGACATTTGACAGATGGGAAAAGGTAATTGAGATCAAGAATTGACCGATGCAGGATGAAAGAATAGCAAAATTTGTAGGGTCGCAGATGATCCACGTTCCACCCGAGGCACCAAGGATGGATTTCCCATGAGCAGGGTTATCTGCTCCAGATGGACTGGATTTGTAATAAGTTCGAGGAATCTAGTTATGTTTCAAACTTTCAATTATGACCAGATGTCAAGGAGGCACTTCTAGGTGCCATTATGGATGGATTTCTTCCTTATAGATTCAACCAAGGCTCGTCCATTCCAAGCCAATTTTTCATATATGGAGGGTTTAAGGAGGTTTGTTGATGCCAGGAGGAGTGTCTTCGTGACTGGGCACCGAGGGTAGCGCTTGGATGAGTGAAATTTGGGATCATTGGGTTTTCTAATTTCTCAGAACTGATTTGGCAGGTCAAACTTTTTAGTTCCATCATTCCATGCAATACCTTCCACTCGCTTTGGTTCATTTAGTTGCCTTCTACCTTAACTTCATGCTGATATCTTCAATTTGTCCATTTAAGCAAGAGCCCATAAACTTTAGGCAACTGCTCTACATTGCATATTGCTCTATCAGTTATTTTGATTTCCTTCCACATAGCAAAAAGACATGGTATCAGAGGATGAGGAATTACATTCCTTGGTGATACTTTCTATATTGGGTTCCTCGCATGGTGGAGAGATGAAGGGTCAAGGGTTGCAATCAGGAAAGAGAGAGGCAGAGGGTGAAGAGGCGAAAGGGAACGGTCTGCAAAGGAAGGGACCTTCAAGGACTTTCAAGCTGGGCATTGGGAATGCAGAGGGGTGAGGACAGCTGCTAGGTGTCTGCGGATGGTAGATAGAGGGTTCATAAAAAACCTTTCGGGCCAAAGGAATAATTGATTGTTTCAGAGGGTTGAGATGGACTTGAGACCCGGTTAGTAGCGGATGTCTGACCAGAAGGATAGATGAGGAGTAGGTGTCACTGGGGGAGGCCTTGATGGTTGTAGTTTCGGGATGGGGTAGAATGAAAAAGATGAGTGAAGTTGGAAGGTTTCCAAATCTGTAGAACTAAGAGCTAGAGGCATGATTAACTCTGATTGCTGCTAAAGTGCTTCTTTTTTGTCCGAAGAGGGATGGATCTGAATATTTCCTGTAAACTATTGGGCGTATGGGGTTCATACTTGCGAAGGGGGTCATGGTGGCAAGATAATCCACGATAACGAGTTGCGGAAGAAGGACAGCGGGGACAAGGGAGAGTAAGATTATCTTAGGGAGAGAGAAAGGGTGTTGATGTGGGTAGGTGAATAGGAAGACAATTGATTGACAATGGGTTAAGTGGGGTTCGATAATCTAGGCCATGATTGGGAGTCATTTGGACAGCCAAGATACCTCTGCACATACAGGAAGCAGCATTGGGTGACATGGCAGCAACACCGACAGTCTATGGAATACGTGGTGCATGGATTGGCAACCGTCCAACTATGGAACTCCTGGTAGGCCATCAGGAGATGTGAACAGTCTAAAAACACCATGGGCAGACCATTCACGTTGGTAGTTACATGTGTGGCAGGGATGACTTCAAGTGACTAGGAAAAAAGGTCAAGTGGTATCAGGGACAATAGACCGGGATCAGCTTAAGGGAACAGTGAGAATTTGAAGGGACGAAGCTTTGTGGAACCAACAATTTTGGATTACGATTTGAATCCGAATTTGGATAAGAGTTTGAATTTGAATTTGGTAGATGGAGAATAGGACCCTGAGGAATGGATGATGAAGATTTAAGGGGGTGGAAGCCCACGGTTAGAAATTGAACTCAAATTCAATTTCAATTTCCAGTAAAGGGGTGGGTAGAAATTGAATCTGCATTGGTTTTTTTGCCCCAGCAGCACAGGTCCTTCAGGTAGAGAATTTTGGAGCTGACTTGTGCTTGGGGTTCCACATGTCACCAATCCATTGTGTTTGCTTATTCAACCATGTTCCATCTCTACACCAAGTCATCGATCCTCCATCCACCCCTTGGGACCCCTGAAGTTTCTATTGACCCCTCACCTATTAGCAATTTTTTCTGCAAACTACAATTTGCCAGCCTTCTAATTCATGATTGACTTTTCGTTGTGTTTCAAAGCAAGAGCGCCAAGGGATGGTCGTACTTGGTTGTGGCATCTTCCATTGCTAGTATGAAAATCTCATTCCTTGTCGGTTTTGACTGAAACCTTGATTGAGAAGAGTACGATGTTTCAACCAGGATTTGTACTGAGCCTAGAGGTAGCACACCAAAAGTGTTCCAATTCACCTTAATGAAGCCAAAACAGATGTTACTAATTTCTCTAAGGCTTGTGTGGTGCCAAACATGCAGATAGATTCCATGGGCCTTGATGCAAAGCTTCAGCGTTCTTTGAGCTCCAAGAGAGGATGACCAGGGTTTGTGACTAAGAGAAGCATCTTGGAAGCTCCATCCTATTGTTGTGAAGGCTCATGATGCATCATTTTGTGATGATAGGGAAAATAAGATGCTTCCACAACCCATAAATCCGCAAATAACCCAGATTTTTTGGCTCATTCTAGTGATTCCTTTGATATCGTGTCTCAGCAGGTTGAAAGCTCCCACAAGCAAGGCCCTCATGAGTGAGATTCTCTCAAAGCATATATCTTCTCCCACCAAGATGGTAATAGTATAGTACCATTCAGCACCAAGGTGTGTGTTGATGAATAAGATTTTGATTGATGGCAGGTAGAGGGAGAACCAAGCTAATCAGCATAAAGTTTCTTTTTTCATGAAAGAAATCAGCATGAAGTTCAAATCCCACTCAATATAGATCTTGAGACCAAAACAAGTTATTCTGCATCATGGTTATTGAAATACAAAGAAGATAAGGTAAATAATAACAAAACTAACCATAATACAGAATACCTAATAAATAACCTCATATACAAAGGAGAAAAATTAGACACCCAGACCAAGGAGAACTCTGCATCGTAACTTAATTAACAATGTACAACTACTTGAAGAAATGAATACATGTTTGATGACAAGGATTTAATAACATTTCTCATTCTTCAGTACCATTACATCAAATGCAAACCTTGACACAATCTTCTCTTGCTATAACATAATTAACAATGCACAATGTTCAATATATCGTTACCATATAGGTCCATAAGGCTGTGGTTAAATTTTCCATTATTTATGTGTTTTAATAGCGGCAGAATCCTGTACCAAGAAGAATGTCCAAACCCAAACTACACAACTTCACAATGCGTGAACCAGTGAATAATACACAAGACTTATGACATGGCATTCATAGTTAAAGCAACAAGGTTTAGTCAATGTGCCTTCAACAAAGACATGGAGATTTTGAATGCTTCATAGAATCAAGGTTCTCAAAGCTCTAAAATAAAGGTTTGAATATAAGCATAAAAGCTCTAACAATCAAAAGAAAAGAATGCCATTAAGAGGAATATATTGCTACCTACCATTTCGTCTGATAGCAATTTCTCTTATGCGCTTCACAAGACCAGTAATAGGATCACTAAAAATTTTTGTCTCCAAGTTCCCTTCCAAATACAGAAGCGACCTGTCAGCAATAACATGTCTATATTTATGTATAACTTGAGAAGGCAATCAATCAAAGAACAACCAACCCTCAATAGTGACATGTAAATACCTTATACAAACACAAACATATTTAAAGAGCTCAAGAATGAAGTACCATGTCAACAGGAAGCTAGTCCATGGCATAATCTCAAAATTTGGGTAGAGACAAAAGCAAGAGCAGGAAAATGTTGGCAATAAAAGCGATGTGTCGATGAGCTTATGCAATCAGATGGTCTTTTGAGCAGTTAGACATTATAAGGAATGGGGATGAGAAATATCAACAAGTTGAGTACCAGCAAAATTCTTTAGAAGACACACTTAATCCAAATGTACCAATGGAAAGCCAATCTAGATCATATCGTACGTTTACTTTCAAGTATGATTTTGGGCATTTGAGGGTCACAATGGTCATTGGGCTTAGACGGATAGAGGGGAAGGAGTAAGATCATACAAGAATGGTTAGCAGATCATAGAAGTATAAGCAAATTAATATTTTGATAAATAACAAAAAAATAAAAAGAGCACAAGCCGGAGGAATAAGAATCAACTTCTAACAATTTATTTTTTTTTAAGTGTTAACAGAGGAATGGAGCCTAGGACCTTATGTTGAGGCACCTGGCCCCATAACCCCCCACGGCCCTGACCCCATTCCCAATAAGAATCACCATTCTCCAAAAATAGACCACAAAAATGATGAGCTAAACCAATATCTTGTAGAGATGAGGACAACATTGAAGTTAAGAAGACAACAAAAAATAAAAATTTAAATTTGTTGTCTTTAGACTGAGTAATTTGAAAAGACAAAATAACAGAAGGCAGCATGTTGTGCCATCATTCAAATTTACACCGCAACAAAACGTAAAAAAATGAATCAAAACAAAAACACACCCGGAGGGAGATAAGAAGCAGCCATCATGTCACGTTCTCTATATTTTTGACAAATTTTCAGGAGATTTATTAGCAACATATTACTACACTCACAGTACATGCCAGCACAACAAAATCCAAAAACAAGAACAATTAAACCAGATAACACACACACACAGTGCATTTGCATGTGTGAGGAGGAAAGCTGAGAGAGAGAGAGCAAAACATACCCAGGCTTCACATTCTGCATTGCAAGTGAACCCAATCTCTCTGGATACACAGCAACACGATGCCATTGAACTGCACACCTATTTGCATACTCCATAGGATCTTCATCATCAAGAGGCCTCCGGTTATTACGGATACCACCTGTTCCCAACGAGAACAGAGTTACAACTCGCCCACTCCTCAGCCTCTTCTGAACAGGAACCTGCCCGACTTGCCCAACTAGTATAGCCTGCAAAAAAACATCCATGAATTTGGTAGACATGAAAACTTTCACTGATAAATAGTTCAATGACCATTAACAACTTCATGACATCAATATCCATAGAAACTCTCTCTGATAAATAGTTCTATGATGTTGAGGATTAAGGGCATCCATCAGTAAAAGAAAGTCTAGAAAAGCCAAAAAGAAAATCTACCTTGTATATATGCCTGCAAAAACTTCTTCAATAACATGAAATATTTTATTAAAGAAAGCCTAGAAAGAACAGAAAAACAAAAATACCCACCATGTGAGTTACGGCAAAAACTCCACAAATAAGCATGAAATTCTCTGATAAACAATTGACGGACCATGAGAACTGAAAGTAACTACCAGTCAAAGAAACTGTAGAAAAACCCAAGAAAATAAAATATACCTTGTATATTCCGACATCAAGGCCATTTTCCAAGGGTCTCTGAAAAATAGGTCTTGAGTTGTTGGTGCTTTGAGGGCCATTGGATTGCTCAGAGGTTGACAAATCGTTGCCTCCTACGTCTTCTGAGTCGTGGGTATTGGTGCAGAAGCCCCTTAGGCTTGAACTTGCAGAGAAAGAAGCTTGGAGAGCAAAAAAGAAGAGAGGAATCAAGTGGGGTTTTGATGAGAGAGAAAATATAGTGAGAGATAGAGAAAGAGGGGTGGAAATACAGATGGGTTCGTTGGTACCTGATGAGATGCGAGAGAGTGATGGAGCGAGCCTGGAGATGCGTGAGAAGGAGGCCATGCCAGTTAAGGACATAGCCCGCTAGCTTAAATCATTCTGAAACCCTTCATTAAACTCCACAGAGTCACAGAGGAGGGAGAAGGGCTCAGACAAGGTCAGGTTAAACCCCCCCAAAACCCCTAGAGTAGAGAGAGCAAGAAAGAAGTAGAAAAAGAGCAAATGACAAGGCAATGTTTGTTTCCTACAAATGGGTAAGCAGCGAAAAAAGGAAATAGTTTATATATCGCTGACGCCCTAAACAATCAAATTAAGGCCTCCCCAAAAATTCACTATAAGAAGTTGTTTTGATGTCCAAAAAATATCAACCAATCATCACAACCTTGAGATGTATATATATAAAAAAAAATTTATATTTGAAAGATAGTGCATCTTGTAATGCATTATTTGGACCAATAATTTTTAATATTTCCAAATACTTATAAATCTACTTGATTTACATTATTTTTTAAGCAGTTAGTTTCATAATTAGATATGAAAATATATTTTTAGCCCATCACAAAGATTTTTGCTTTTGAAAAATTATCTTTCAAGATTATTTAGAGGTGCCTCAACGTTATAGAATTAGTATCTCGTAAAAGACCTAAAAGATACCTATCAGCCATTGGGATTGCTTGGAAGATGGTTTTTTTGAAAATTATATACTATACTATAATATAATGTTGTAATATTATATAATATATAATAGAGCAATGATCCAATACAACGGTTGGATCATAGTATAATGTAACGCCATTTCTAAAAAACCATATTTGTGATATTTGTATGACCCCAAATTTTGCACACCCACTCTCCTCATCTCAATAATTATGCCCAAAAAAGAAAAAAAGGTTCAATTTGAACCCTAGATATCGTCAAAATGAGTCCCCTCCAAAAATGAATCAAGACCATTTATTTTGTGAATTTCAATATCTTAGCCTTTATAAACTCAAAATCATTTTTCCCTTTTTTAACATTGTTCATCTAATGATAATAAAGCTATCCAAAAACATTGAAAATGAAAAAAATCCTTTTAAGGTCTAGATCTAAGCATCTCACCAAAATGAACGGTTTATGTTAATTGAGTTAAAAAAATACTTTCTAGGTTGTGTTTTCAATTTTTTCTTTTTTTTGTGATTGTTCATTAGAATGAAAAGAGTGTATATTTCAAAATTTGGATCAAACAAATGGCCATAAGATGGTTTTTTAAAGTTATTGCATCATATTACTATACAACGGTTGCATGAAATCATTGCTCTATATAATAATACATTATATATAATAATACATTATATTCTTTACTTATCAAAAAATATATATAATAATACATTTTTTTGAGAAAATACATATTAATTACATAATATTATAGTATATAGCTTTGTACGAATTACTTGTGTATAGTAATATATAATTAATTA
>NW_006499920.1:373629-386071 GCF_000471905.2 Amborella trichopoda | reverse complement strand
GGACAAGGTCAGGTTAAACCCCCCCAAAACCCCTAGAGTAGAGAGAGCAAGAAAGAAGTAGAAAAAGAGCAAATGACAAGGCAATGTTTGTTTCCTACAAATGGGTAAGCAGCGAAACAAGGAAATAGTTTATATAAGGCTGACGCCCTAAACAATCAAATTAAGGCCTCCCCAAAAATTCACTATAAGAAGTTGTTTTGATGTCCAAAAAATATCAACCAATCATCACAACCTTGAGATATATATATATAAAAAAAAAATTTTATTTGAAAAGTAGTGCATCTTGTAATGCATTATTTGGACCAATAATTTTTAATATTTTCAAATACTTATAAATCTACTTGATTTACATTATTTTTTAAGCAGTTAGTTTCATAATTAGATATGAAAATATATTTTTAGCCCATCACAAAGATTTTTGCTTTTGAAAAATTATCTTTCAAGATTATTTAGAGGTGCCTCAACGTTATAGAATTAGAATTAGTATCTCGTAAAAGACCTAAAAGATACCTATCAGCCATTGGGATTGCTTGGAAGATGGTTTTTTTGAAAATTATATACTATAATATAATATAATGTTGTAATATTATATAATATATAATAGAGCAATGATCCAATACAACAGTTGGATCATAGTATAATGTAACGCCATTTCTAGAAAACCATATTTGTGATATTTGTATGACCCCAAATTTTGCACACCCACTCTCCTCATCTCAATAATTATGCCCAAAAAAGAAAAAAAAGTTCAATTTGAACCCTAGATATCGTCAAAATGAGTCCCCTCCAAAAATGAATCAAGACCATTTATTTTGTGAATTTCAATATCTTAGCCTTTATAAACTCAAAATCATTTTTCCCTTTTTTAATATTGTTCATCTAATGATAATAAAGCTATCCAAAAACATTGAAAATGAAAAAAATCCTTCTAAGGTCTAGATCTAAGCATCTCACCAAAATGAACAGTCTATGTTAATTGAGCTAAAAAAATACTTTCTAGGTTGTGTTTTCAATTTTTTCTTTTTTTTGTGATTGTTCATTAGAATGAAAAGAGCGTATATTTCAAAATTTAGATCAAACAAATGGCCATAAGATGGTTTTTTAAAGTTATTGCATCATATTACTATACAACGGTTGCATGAAATCATTGCTCTATATAATAATACATTATATTCTCTTTACTTATCAAAAAATATATATAATAATACATTTTTTTTGTAGAAAATACATATTAATTACATAATATTATAGTATATAGCTTTGTACGAATTACTTGTGTATAGTAATATATAATTAATTATAATTATAATATTTATAAGTACTATAACTATATATAATTATTATGGAAAATTGTTTCAAGTGGGTTGGACCGCATTTCTACATATGCGGTCTAGAAAGTGTAAAGCATCCATCCTAAAGATTGATGCAAGTAGGTGTTCCATCTAAAGACAATAGAAACTCACCGTCCAAATGTTTTCTTATTAGAATTCTTATTTTTAGTTTTAAAATTTATTTATTTTTTTATATTCATGATCTCCATGTTAGAGACCACATGTCCTTAAACATTGTCTTAAAATCCATCTCAAAAATAGATTTATTGAGAAGCCCGCATTTCTACATATGCAGGCTTGGCCTTATAGAAACTAGGTCCAAATATTATATACATAACAATACAAAATTATATGGGTGTGGTATGTATAGAGCCGAGGCTCTAAACAATCAAATTAGAGCCCACCTTCATATAGTATCAAAAAATATAGTTTCAATGCTGGAAAGTTTTGTGATAGCCTTAAATTATATTTTCATTTTTAGTTATAAAATTTAAAGCATAAAAAATAATGTAAATCAAGCAGATCTATGAAAACTTAAAAACTGACGGTCGAAAAATGCGTCGCAAGATGCACTATTTCCAAAACTTGAAATCCATTTTTTTTCTATTGTACATATATCTTGATGTCGAGATGATCAGTTTGAGGATATTTGAGCATCAAGACAACCTCTTCTAGTGAAAGTTTTGGGGTAGGCTCTAATTTGATTGTTTAGAGCCTAGGCTCTAGATAAACTTTCACAAATTATATATATAATGATATTATATATATTATTATCTATGTTATAATCCATATTAGTTTCGTATTATATGTATTATTATATATTATAATATAATGTATATTATATTATAATATTATATTGTATATGTTATAATATTAATTAATATTGTAATAGTGACTATATAATATAATATAATTCTATTATAATATATAAATTAATTATGTAATATAATATTTTTATTATAATATATAAATTAATTATATATATAATTATTGATAATTATTATTCCAATTTGATTTTATGCGAGGAAGGTCAACGCCAGCAACTATTTTCCTACTTAGACAACTGATTGAGAAGTTTAGGGCGAAGGAAAAATACCTCCACGTGGTTTTTATTGATCTAGAGAAAGTTTATGATAGAGTACTTCGATATTTGATTTAGCAGGTAATGAAAAAGAAATGCACAATATATCAACTTGGTGAGACATATATACACTGGAGCAATAACTAGTGTACAAACAACTAGTGGAGAGACGAGTGAGTTTTCAGTGACAATAGGTCTACATCAATGGCTGGCATTGAGTCTGTACCTTTTTGTATCAGTAATGGACAACTTAACTTGGCACACACAAGATGAGATACTGTGGTACATGTTGTTCGCAGATAACATAGTTTTGATTGATGAGATCTGAAACGCTGTCAAAACAAAGCTAGAACTTTAGAGGGATACTATAGAATCTAAAAGTTTTAAAATTAGTCAAACTAAGACAGAGTATATGAAATGCAAGTTTAATAATAATAGGAGTATAGACGGAGAAGTTGTTAAGATTGATGGTTAGGAAGTACAAAAAAGACAACACTTTCGATATCGTAAGTCCATAATCCATAAAAATGTAGAGATCGAGGATGATATCATACACAAAATTAGAGTTGGGTGGGCGAAGTAGAGATGTGCAACAAGAATTTTATGTAATCACCGCATACCAATAAGGCTAAGGGCAAGTTCTGGACAGTAATGAGACCAGTTTTGCTCTATAGGGCGGAATGTTGAGCAGACAAAAATAATAAACCATAAAATGAGTGTAGCAGAGATGATGATGTTGAGATAGATGAGTGGAAAGACAATAAGGGATAGAATTCAAAATAAATATATTAGAGAGAATTTAGGCGTGGTACCAATAGGCGATAAAATAAGAGAGAATAGACTTAAGCAGGCTGACTATGTGTGGCGCCAACCAAGCACAATACCTATTCGGAGGTGCGAGTTAGTTCAAGTGGAATGATTGAAAAGGTCAAGGGGGAGACCCAAAAAGACGTGATTAGAAGTAATCCGTAAATATATAAGGACTTATGGTTTCATTAAGGATATGGTCTTTAATAAATCAGAATGGAAAACCAAGATTCATGTATATGATCCTACTTAATTGGAAAAAGCTAAAATGATCATGATGATGAATTAAAATGGTAATTACATTTTATATCACAACTTTAGGATTTGAGGTCAAAATATTTGGGGCAAACGTCAATTCACTCTATAGAATATAACTTACCACAAGTTTTTAAATGCCAAAACTCTCTTTCAATCTCTCGAAAATGCAAATTCCACCTATTTTTTAGGAATTAACATTTCTACAAAAAATCCTAAAAAATTGAACTCCCGCTCTAGGAGGGCATCCAAATAGCATCTATGGGCCATTTCCATGGACCCAAACGTGCCCTCATTGTAGAGATTTGGAGGAAAGAAATGTGGGCAATCGGTAAAACCAATGGTTTAAAAAACGGATCGGTGACCCGGATCGGGCACCTAATAAACCGATTCGGATCGGCGAAGCGACGATCCGGATCGGGAATCAGCTGAATCGGTCGGATTAAAGCTTCAAAAAAATCCGAAAAAATTATTAAAATTCATTATAAATGTTGGTTTTTAGGAATCCAATAAAAAATAAGGGTACTACATTATTAACTTTCATTTTTTTTATCAATTTGTGAATATTGAGATGTTGTTTCTCTGTTTAAATTTATTTTAACTATTAAATTTGCATCACATAAAAAAAAAATCATAGAATTATCATGGATAAAATATATAATTATATAAGGACTATTATAAAGAGTAGACTAATCAATGAAAGCATGGCCATTAAAATCTCGTTTTGGCAAAAAACCCTAACCCGCTAAAAAAACCCAAACTATTACAACCTAACTAACTATAATCCAAAATTATTACAACTTCACTAATTATAATATTATATATTGAAATTATAATTATTAGTTTATATTTTATAATTATTTTATTAGACAAATAATAATAAATTAAAAATATTTTATAATATTATCTAATTTAAAATGTATTATTGACAACTGTAAGAAAAATAGTACATTACATGATTTATAATGTAAAAATTCATAATTAAAATAAAAGATTTGGTTATCAATGTAATAATTAATAAAATGCGTACAAATTTTGGAAATAACACTTCAATTTTTCAAAAATTTATTTTTTTAGGTTTCTATAATAAATTTAGTAAAAGAGATTGTTAGTAGAAAGATGGAGATTTCAAATAGAATAAACTTTTTATTTTTATTTTTTTTATACCTTTCATATTAGTTACAAAAATAATTATACCACTATATACATCAAAAAATAATGGTTATATAAAAAATAAATTTTTTTGTTTTTTATTTTTTTTATGCCTTTTATATTATTTACAAAAATATTTATATTTATACCAACCACTATATACACAACAAAAATTTTTATATTTATACCAACCACTATATATACAACAAAAATGCAACACATGCCCAAGGGGATTCAAAAACAAAAAAAAATATTTATACTAACCACTATATACACAACAAAAATACAACACATGCCCAAGGGGGTGCCCAAGGAGATTCGACCTTGGGACCTCAAGTAAAAAACTAAAAATCATAACCATCAAGCCATCTAACTACATGTAATTATAAATTGCTGATTAATAGGCTATATTTACATTTCTTTTTCATTTAATGATGTTTGGGAATTATCCCATATTGAAAGGTGGGTATTCAAATTTGGTATATAAATACCTATGCAATATGAATTATAAAACGTGTATAAAAATATTAGGGCAACCTTGCATGTGCGTTTGGACACACGTGTGTGCGTATGAGTGTACGTGGGGCACTCTTGCACATGCGCTCGGACACACGTGTGGACGTGTGAGTGTGCGTGGGGCAAGCTCGCATGTGCGCTCGGATATACATGTGCGCGTGTGAGTGTGCATGGGGCACGCTCGTACATGCGCTTGGACACATGTGTGCGCGTGTGAGTGTGTGTGGGTACGCTCGTACATGCGTGTCATGGTTCCACTCTAGAACCGGGTTGAACCGGATAAGAACCGACGGTTCGCTCTAGAACCGGGTTGAATCGGGTGGGAACCAGCGGTTCCACTCTAGAACCGGGCTGAACCGGATAAGAGCCGGCGGTTCCACTCTAGAACCAGGCGGTTCTCGGTTTTCGATTGGAGCCAGCACGGGCACGCGTGTTTTCGAGTCGAACCGGGTAAAACCATATGAGAGAGACAGACAGAGCAAATGATAAAATAAAACTATAGGAGAGCCAGTGACATAAAACTATCCTTATAGAGATTTGAATTGGAGATCGAATAATAGATTATAGAAAGATGTATGCCAATGTTAAGGAAACCATTTAAAAGCTTGAATTTCATGTTGATGGCTATTTTTTTTTCAAAGTTTCATTTTTTCTTAAATCGTTCACATTGTGGATTAAATGGTTTAAAGCTTAATTTTCTTCTACTCATAAACCTACTTCAGATTTTAAATGTGGAAAGTTATTGCAAACATCAACTTCGGACACACGATGTCTGATTTTAGTTATTGTTGATTTTTATTCACAAACATCGTCCAAAATTGATTTCAGAGTTTAGGTCTCTTACTCGAGAGGAACACATCATATGCACTCTGTGTGTTTTCCAAATAGTTCCTTCTCGTTAAACCTATATTAAGTAATTATACTCTATTATCTAATGCAATTGATACAGTCTTTTGGTAGTTCTTGTAAGGGAAAAGTTATTTATAGTGCAAAGTTTTTCTAAATCATATGCCTAAGGCATTTTGCCCATGGCTTTTTGTTGGAACAAAAACAAACAAAATGTCAAGCATCAGCTTCACCTTTAACATCTGAAGTTGATATATATGAACAAATATTGACATCAAACCTTTAACATCTGAAGTTGATATATATGAACAAATATATACATCAAACTATGGAGGTCCGATTTATGAGAAAAAAAACAGATTAAACTCCGGACCTTTAATTTCCAAAATTTATGTCATTCGAGAAAAAAAAAATCCAAAAAAAATGAAGATGAATGCAAAATGAACTTTTTGAGAGAATTTCTTAGAAAATAGAGACATTAGCACAATTATTTATGAAACTTAACTATCCCCATAGATATTTGAATGGAGAGAGAGAGAGAGATAGCATCCGACAAGAGAAAACTATGCATTAAAATAAATTACACAAAAATCACAGATTTGGAGGTAGAAGCAGATGACTCAATAAGGGAGAGAAGATACAAACACCTCAATTTAGATGACCTACAACCAAATTATTGTTTTTGGGTTGTGCTAGGCTAGTGGAGGTGCAGGAATCATTAGTTTTGTTAGTTTATAGTTCAATTATGAGGAGCAAAGGTCATAGTGTGATGTCTAATTCTTTATTTGTATTTTTGAGTGTTCAGGATAGTAGGGTGTCACAACGTGAAGTCTTGAGTTCCATTTATATCAGATTGACAGAATTAATTTTAAGAGATTCTACTATTATATCTTGTCTGAATTTCTTGTTCCTATAATAGGTGTTTGAGGCCCAGCCCACTTGGGCCTTGAAATGGGCTTCACATAGGAGAATGTCTACGAGATGAACTTCAACTAAACTAGTAGCCGTAGAATCTCTTAAACTAAAGAACATGCCAGGATATTCAGATCATTTGACCAATCCTAAGTAACATTTAATTGAGGAGGTAAAGAAGGATTTTGCACTTTATTAGTAAGTTGAAATATTTTAAAACTCAACAATGCAGATCGGGAGTCATCGATACGAATCGGGAATCCGTCAGCACCAAAATGACTTTCTTTCAAGATAAATCAAAGAGAAACTCATAGAATCTGACCAGTATTGGGCAGTTAATTATTTTCCTATAAAATTCTGGTGACATTTTTTAATTGCAAAATTCATCTCCTCTTCTGATTTTAGCAAGAATAGCATATAACTAATAAAATAAAATAAAATTACACAGATAGATGTCCTACCTTTTGAGCCCATTCATGTATACACCATTGCGATTTAATGGTGGAGAAAAGGAAACAGGAACACTGATTGCAAAACTCCATCTCGGTCCTTACATACCTCATCATTGAACATCAACATGGCATGGTGGTTTGCCTTTTTAACATTCAATTGACATATCCTGAGTTCCAAACCCACTGATTTTTGAAGAAAGGTCCGTGCTATATAAAAGAAAAGGATGGAGTATCTACGAGTCAGTCGACTCATGCTATACGTATGCAGACCCCTCTTAAACCATCTTACAAATGGATTTTTAATTTATAATTTTAGGAATTCATGATCTAGGTTAAGATGATCATGAAAGTGAAAATAAAATAAAAATTTTGATATTTTAAATGTCATTTTTTAAAAAAAATTCTATACCATCTAAACCTTGTGAGTTTTTTACAGCGTCACGTTGGTGAGTCAACAGGCTCTTGCACTCGCTGGACTTTTCCAAAAGAAAAAAGGGATACAATATTTGTAGAAATCAAAGTGTATAGATACAACATCAACATAAGAGATTTCCGAACACATCAATGATGATGTATGTGCCGATACAAAGTGTTGGCACAATAGATTTCCAAAATGTGTTTGAGCATTTCAACACATGTCGACCCACAATACATAAGGAAAGTTGAGGTGTTTGTGTAAGACTGTATTTCACTCATTTTTTTGGCTAAATTTCAAAAAGCCTTTCAGTAAATCTTAATGGGTTAGAAATTAATGAAGATTTGATTTCTCATTTCGGCCCTCCAACAAAGACGAAGTACTATTTTGGAAACCATCGCATAGGGCGTTGGTATTCTCAAATACTGTATCTCACTCTAAATACCTTAGATATTGGTATCTTCTTAACGACAATATATTGCTAAGTAAATGACCATATAGATATTGGTATCTTCGACTACTAATCTCGCTGTCACATTGTAAGATATTGGTAATTTTTGTATACCAATATCACACAGGTTCTAAATTATTGCAAGATATTGGCATTTCCAGACAACATCTTATTAATTTAATCCTTCTAAGAAATTTTTGTGCTTTCTAAACACGTATATCTCACCAAGATACTCCAATAAGAATCTCACTAGGTGTATAGAGTGAATATTGGTATTTAAAAATATTAACATCACAAATACCATTCTCTAAGAACCACTTTGACTTTGATAGAGGGTAAAACTAAAAATTGCCCCTCCACCAATTTTTTACCCTCTAATGTGTAGATGAGCTTTTTGAAAGTAAAACAAAGGGTTTGGGCAAAATCAGAGAATCTCTTGGGTGTGGTTTAATAAATTTCCCCATCAGAGAATCTCTACAAGCATTTGCGTCTTTTCAATCATTTTTTTCTGGTTTTGCTTTGAGATAATAAAAAATAAACCCTAGATCTAATGACAGCAGGATCTATTTGAACTCCTTTTTTTCTTCTTTTTTTTTTCTATTTTATTTCCTGGTTAATGCTAAACCAAATCTAAATGCAATATTCTTAGGTTTTGGGATCTTTCCATTTGATGTTGATTTTTTTCCCCTTTGGTTATGCAATCTGATGGATTTTTCATTTGCAGCAGCCCCTCTTGCTCTCTCTTCCCTAGCAAAAAGGGTCCTTCTTAGTCCTCTTCCAAAACCCTAGCAAGGAATCATTTCTCTCTCTTTCTCTCGGGCACACCCCAAAACCCTAGCCACAGGCTTTCTTTGGGTCTTAGTAAAGGCTCCTCTTCTACTCCAAATCTTTTAACAGACACAGGGCAGCCTCAAATCACAACATAGTAAGTATTGTTCTTCTCTTGTTCCTAATGTTAATTAGCATAGCTTTTAGTGTTGTTATTTTGTTTGTCAATTAGCTTTTAGCTTTCATAGGGAAGGGCATAGTACATGGCTTTCTTGTAATGAAATTTACTGCTAAATTTCAAAGACCAAATATGATAAGCATGATGAATAAAGAGGACTAAAATTCAATAATGTGTTGCTGAGGAATTTGTGCACTTAAATGATCAAATCATCTCCATCTAAGATCAAATTGATTTCCTAGCCATTGGTCATTTTTCTCATGAATTAGGCACAAGAATTTGATTAACAAAAAGAGGTTTGATGAATAAAAAATGTTACTGATTTTTTTTAAACGAAAAAATACAGCACAATTTCATGATGATCAATAAATTAGTGATCTAGTTGCTATAGTGCTATCCTATTGTCATCAATTAAATGCAGCTTTTGCTATGCATACTGTTAGATATTTAAATTAGACAGAAGTGGTTTTAATTAGCCCACCATGACAATCATACCAATCAACATTTCAAGAACTTGCACTCTAACTGATTTACAGAAATGGCTTACTGATTTACAGAGTTAACTTATTGTTAGTGAACTAATGATAATTACCTTTTAGCTTTCGTATTTTATCCCTCTCATGGATTGAATCACCTTTAGCATGTGAAATGAATCACCATATGCATGTGAATTGAGGGAACCAACTGAGATAGGAGCTATATGAGAGTGGTACCCACTGAGATAGAAGCATTTTTTGTTGCATTTTTTGTCTTCTTGCTTTCCAATTACTATGAATGGCAAGTTCTTGCTGTATATATTTGACTCTCTATGTTTCTTCTTGCTTTTCAATTACCACGATGACCCCTTTTCCTTTTTCCTTTCAATATGCTGTGATTATCTAGAGGATTATTTGCCTCATTTCGATCATTCTGCATGTTCAATGAGCATTACAACATATGAGAACAAATTGCAAACTAAACGTTCAATTTATCTTAGTGTTCACAATATTGTAGTTTCCTTTTCCTGTTGAGACTGGTTGATTGATCTAATAATCGAGTGAACATGTGTAGTGACATTAAGTAATTTGATAACACTTTCGTATTGGGTTGTATGGATTATTGTTGTTTCGGTATCTTTTCTCATTGACACAAAATGATTGATATATGCTAATGGATTTAGATGTGGTTTTCACTTCTATTTTTTCTTCTGAAAGTAATCGAAGGATCCATAATTCATTTGAAAGTTTTTGAATTCATAATTCATTTGAATGGATGTTTCATACAAATATCCCTAATTGTATATGGAATTGTACTAAGTTAGCTTGTTCTCCATATATGGTCTCGAGTTGAAACGGTATTTTGTCATGCTTTATGGTAGTTAAAATGCCATGTGCTTCCACAACTAAAGAAGGATATCCGCTTTGTACCTGTCCTCGTTGTTATTTACCACCTATATTTTGCACTACATTAGATTAAGGAGAGCACAAAGCTCTATTGAAATATCTTTTCAACATCAAATTCTTAGACAAGTAAGAACAGATATCGAGATGCCTGCAAAAGAGGAAGAAGAAGATGGAAGTGAAGAGGATAGGAAGAACTTGAGCAGCTGATTTCTCTAAGTAGAGCTGGCCATAATTTTGAGGTACACATAATTACAACACAAATGTGGACTGCATACCGAAGATGTCGCAATCAATAGTGTATTCATAAAAGTGGGTGTGCTATAAGTTTGTCTTCACTCTCTCCTCCTCTCTCTCTCATTCATTTGTATTTCATAATCAATAGTGTATTCATAAAAGTGGGTGTGCTATAAGTTTGTCTTCACTCTCTCCTCCTCTCTCTCTCATTCATTTGTATTTCATAAGACCTTTGTAATGAACTTCTGACATGTGGTGCACTCGTGGTTCAAATTTGATTTTTATTGAGAATATTTCTCTAATTACATGGGTATTAGATTAAATTTCAGTATTAACCATTGTAAGAAATGCATTAGATAGGTAGCAACAAGAAAATCTTATTAAAAAATGGAAAAAGTTTATATTGAGCCAAGGCTCTAAACAATCAAATTAAAGCCTACCTCATGCCCAAATATCTTAAATTGATCATCTCAATACCAAGATGTATGGACAAAAGATAGATTTCAAGTTTTGAAAATAATATATTTTGTAAAGCATTTTTGGACAGTCAATTTTCAGGACTTTCAAGTTTCTATAGATTTGTAGATCTACACTATTTTTGAAGCTTTAAACTTTATAAATAAAGCTGAAAATATGTTTTAAGGTTGTCACAAAGATTTTTAGTATTGAAACCACATTTATTGACACTATTTGAAGGTAGACCCTAAATTGATTATTTAGGGCCTAAGCTCTATACAAACCACACCCTTAAAAATATACATACATTATGCGCATCAAACTAAGGATTTCATAATGAACTGTTAAAATAGGTTGTTTCGTGCTTTCCCAGCATTAAATAGGCTTTCCCAATATTATATGGGTAAAAATTGTAGCACCACCATTTATCAAACAAGGTTCCCAGCTTTCAAGCTACTGATTTTCACTTTCCTCCCAAATTTCAGTCGTCAAATGCACCCTTAGCGACAAACTACCCATTTGTGAGTAAAGATGCATTAATAAAGAAACCCAATTAGTCTTTTGCAATTCGGCTCTTGTTAAAGTACCAGACATATATT
The DNA here is from genome assembly GCF_000471905.2 of Amborella trichopoda. The sequence goes on along the minus strand of NW_006499920.1, from coordinate 374,236 downwards.
TCGAAGTGGCAGACAAAAAAGTATGAACCATTTTCAAAGGTAGATGCATCAATAGGAAAACACAAATAATTGAATTGAGAGAAACTTGATATCCAGATACCATACAAAATTGGACAACTTCAATTGCCATTTTCTTACATAAAGTGATTGCCAGAAAGCCGGTGTTAACCAAAGAGAACTAACATCTCTCGCTATAAGTTCTAACGTGCAGGCTCTTGGGTGTTTTCTATTGATCTCATGCAAACAAATATGATCGCCTTCGGCCTCGGTCAGAAAACACCAAGCAGTGTGGCAATTGCAAACAAAAGAAATAATCCTCCTCCCAAGTAGCCAACCTAGTTAAAAGTGATCGCATAAAGCAATAAGTTCAGAATCATATTCGCCATTTGGTTTTTCCAAAGATTTCAGAAAGTTGTCGTTTGAGAGATTCAGTTTAGAGGGTTTTTAGGCCTCATATTATATATATATATATATATATATATATATATATATAGAGAGAGAGAGAGAGAGAGAGAGAGAGAGAGAGACGACTACGTTACTTATTAGTAATAATAGTAGTAGTACGAACGACCTACCCTAACTAATACGTAGTAGTAGTAGTACGTAC
>NW_006499920.1:353034-367594 GCF_000471905.2 Amborella trichopoda | reverse complement strand
AAGGGGTGGGCGGGGGGGAGGGGGGAGGAGAGAGAGAGAGAGAGAGAGAGATGGATTGCCATTTACATATAGAGGGAATGCTAGAGGAAGAAATAGATAGAGATGTTTTAGATTCATAAAGGAAACACATAGAGGTACAGGGGTACTTTTGGATGAAAATGGAAAGAAATATAGAAAAAGGGCATACATGAATTGTTTGAGAAATTTGGGGCATTTTGAAAAACTAAGGTGACATTGAACAATCTAGAAACTATTGTGGCAAAATTGAGGTCTACCGAAGAATGTTGACGCAAGGGATGACTTTAAGAACACTTAAATGAATCCAGTGGGAGATCTAAACGAACTCAAGTGAAGCCATTCAAGCATATCAGAGACTCAAACTAACTCAAGGGAAGTCATTCTGGCAAAATTGAAGACTCAATCTAACTCCAAGGAAATCAATCTAACTAGCACTCTCGTAAAAACGAAACTCAAATTTAAGTTGCAAGTAAAAAAAACAAATTATACATTCTCAAGATAACGTACAACCACAAGAAATATCATAATGTACTAGCTCACTGTGATGGACAGCCTAAACATACTTGTTTGAAATTGCGCCGGTACAGAATGGAATATTCTCCCTATTACAACAGAAAGGATCGTCATAAGTGAAAGAGCACCCATTGATCCCAGTAGAACCTGCCAATTGAAACAAAGGTCAGAGACAAAATGACGATGAATTGTGAATTGTGTTACAAACAAAAAAAAATCATTCATGCAAAGTTCACTCTAAATTTTGATGTGTAAGGAGCTCTAAGACTCGTTACATGCCATCACAAAATTGCATGTCAATGATAGGGTTTCCAGGCAATAAACCAGAAACTTCGCAAAATAATATATCATGTTATGAACACACTAAATATATCAAAATCACATACACTTTCAATATCTTAATGATATAACAAGATATTGAAATTAATAGAAAAAAAGTGATCAATGAGAAAAGGGAAATGTTAAATATAATATTGTCAAGTTTTCCTTTTCTTCTGCATGTTTTTTCCTAGGCCATGCTGTTTCTTCTCTTCTCTCTTTGTTAGTAAACTTGCACGTCTTTCTAGAGACAACCAGAGTTTTCTGGCGACAGATCAGGAATTACATTTGACATCGAGATTGATCTTCAAGTAAAACAAAATTCTGTATTAATGGACCTTTCCTTGTCTTGCAATCCCACAATGCATACATTATAACCCAATACATGGAATAAGCTAACCTTATATTATAAGAAGTATAATTGATATCAGGTAAAACAAGCTACATAAAATTCAAATATAAAGTAATGCAATATAATGAGTTTACAAATTAAACCATTAATCACAACTACCATCAACCTAAATTAAGCTTCCACATCAATTCAACCAAAAAATTATTTTACTCAAGCAAACTACAACAGCTTCCCCACACTAAAATTAGTTGTCTTGTACAAATATGATTGTAAGACTACCTCTAAGCTTGAATATTCTCTCCAATAACTTAACATTTTGTTGAAGTCATATGTTAAACTAGCTATTTCAAGGCAGCAGGCTGCAAATCATGGAATGACTCACTCAAACCAAATTCCATGCCCATCATCTTCTCTGAAGACACTCCACAGGCATTCAACTTAATCATAATAAACATTGAAATCAATGTCTTCATAAAAGTTACAAACTTGAATATAAAAGAGAAACTAAAACATTTATTTCTTCTTTTCATAAAGCATCACTGCTCTTTCAAATTGTTCATTATGATGTTTCAGGACCTTCTTTAACTGTCTCATTTGATTTTCTTTGACTGTCTCATTTCAATTTCCAGTATCATGTAGTGGGATCATTTCAATGTTCAGGTTCACATACTCTTCAACAAAGCGGCCCAGCTGAACATGTATCCTCACACATGGTTGTAACTATGACCACTTCTATTTCATCCACTAGAGTTCCATATGTTTTCTTAGCTACAACAGCTCGTACTATTGCTCATCTAATTTAACATGTTCCACAACTGGTAAGCAACAACAAGACTCTTACAGGAAATTTTTGAAGCACAAAATTGGCATGTATAATTTTGAAAGAAAACAATCAAGCCATTCTCATGTAGAACAATCATGAAATATAAACTATTAAATGTACTATGTGCGTCAAGGGACACAATTCTACATTTGCATCCCCTGACGCAGCACACATTCATCCTAAGGATGAATGTGAAAAAGTGGTATTGATTGTCAAAAAATTTTATTCAAATAAAGGCATTTTTAAATTTATTTATTTTTATATAATAATGCTCCCCATGTTAGAGATTAAACAAAAAATTAAGTTATTCGTCTAAAAAATGGATTATGGAGAGAGGGCACATATCTGCAAATGAGTTAATTGGCTCATATTAAAAGTTTCTTGTTTGTGTATAATATATAGAGCATATCAAATTATCTATAGTTGCGATAAGGCTCTAATGATGATGATGATGAAGATGCAAAATTATCAATCATCCTATTTTACTTTGATAAAATGATAACAAATAGATACCATAAAATGTAGACAGACAGAGGGGTACTGAAAGAATAAAAAGCAAGAGTGCTAGTGCCATACCGGTCCTTTGCCATATTGCATGGCCAACAAGGCAGCAATGAAGAACGTCTGCAAACAAACATGGAAACTTTTTAAGATTTGAAGCTATGATTAATAACAACAAAAAGAATATGGGATCTATATCATCATACTTCAGAAGAAATCAATGGCCTATTACTTTAGTTCCACAATGTCCCTCAATTCCTAGATCCTCAATTTCTCAAATAGAGAACATTCACATGCATTAATTGTAGGAATCAAACCACTAAGCCACCAAATGTTTAGGTCAGAGCCATGGATGACAACAATTATGTAATTTTTTAATACTTTCTTATTCTCTCCCCTTCTCAGAATGCCAGGGAACAGCCTTGAGTCATGACCCCAGGTCATTGGCTAAGGCTCCCAGGTTCCAAATGACAATTCAGTAGCATCCAGTTTGCAGAATTCCATGCCCCCTGAGCTGATCTTTTTACACGCAACTAGATTGTAATTGTGGTACACACATTTATTCATATGTACATGTGGGTTTATTTTATTTGTGTAATGCATCAAGTAAGCATCACCATTTCATCCAAATGCAAGATGATATATCATTTATTTGGTAGAAAACACATCCCTGAAGTAACAGACCGCTGACACGATAATGCTATTCTATAATATGTTCAACAATAAATTTATGTAGAAAACCATAACGTTTTTAATCATCACACTTCACTTTGGATGCCATTTTTCAAGATCAAAGGGTATTTTAGCATGGAAAAGGTAGCTAATGATGATAACTTGCAATGATACTCATGCAATTTGAGATTGATCAAAGTCGTATTTGAATTGTCGGAGTCATGTTTTGCATATTAGGGCAACTGTGCAAGTGAGTACCCTTTGAGGTAGGGAACAAGAAAACTAACCAATCTACATAAAATTTTTGTAAAGGTATATCCTGTATATTAATCTCTTGTAGTATGCATGCTACATTCTCCCAAGGGGTATTAGGAAAGTGGAGAATAAAGCTTGGTGTTATGTCATTGCCTCCTAGCCAGCTTACATATATGACACCTCTTTACAAACCAAGCATCCCACTTCAACCTTGCCCAGTTATATTTAGATTTCACCGGTCTATGCTTGTATTGCCCAAAATGTCCAACAAGACCTCCTCCATGAAGCTCTACTATAAGAGTCTCTCTAAGGGAACTTGAGGTATGCTTAGACAATTTTCTTTGAAGAGAAATCTGTTTTGAATAAGAAAATCCCCACCAACCCCACCACTGCACATATCTCCTTGAAATCAACCTCATCTGCATAAAGATCCTTCATGAACTTGAACCTTGAAATAGTGATTATGATGGTAGTCAATAAAATCGACCTTTTGCTCGGAGCATCTGCTACTCTATTCTGACTGCTTACCTTATGCCAAATGACAAAAGTAAACTCCTGCAAATAGGCTACGCACCTAGCATGTTATTAATTGATCTTGTGTTTGCCATACACAACACAAGCCACTCAATGCGCACTAAACATGCGCAAAGTGTAGCGATGTTGCCCGCACTTATGACAAGCGTTGCGCACTTATGCACCATAGGATTTGTATCACGTTCCCCAAAACACGCACGCACGAAGTACTACATAAGTGAATGTAGTATGCAGTCTTGTGTTCTTGCGCACCGTACGCAATACAAGCCACTTAATGCGCACTAGTCATGCGCAAAGTGTAGCAATGCTGCCCGCACTTATGGCCCATTAATGTGTTTTAGCGCTTCATGATCTAAGAACTAAAAAACTCCCTCTAAATCAAGTATTGACGTCAATGCCTCAAAGCCTAAATGATAGCATAAAGCTCCATAAGGAGGTAGCCTTGTCGGTCTTCATTCAGATTTTTACTAAAAAGGCAATAGGATGTCCTTTTTGGCTCAACACTGCACCAATGCTGACATGCGATGCATCACAATCCACCTCGAAGACTTATTAAAGTCGAGAAGAGCCAACACAAAAGCCTCGGTCATTTTCTGCTTTACTAGCTGGAAACTTTTCTCATCCTCATCTGTCCATACAATTGGCCCCTTCTTTAGGCAATCTTTGATATAGACGAATCAAACTGGAGCCTCTAATGAATCTCATATAAAAAGCAGCCAGCCCATGGAAATTGCAAACATCATGACTTGTAGTGGGAGTTGGCCAATCTCTAATCGCTATTACCTTCTTCTGATCAAACCTTGATAACCCCAGCTGAAACGGCATAACCAAGAAAAATCAGGATGTCCGTCCTAAAGTCACACTTCTTCAGGTTCACGTACAAATCGAACACTAGTAGCAAGTGTTCCATATGTTTTTCACTAGTTCTATACACTTGTACGTCATCACCACTACGAACTTTCCAATAAAAGACTTAAATACATGATTCATCACCATCATAAAGGTACTAGAAGCATTAGAAAGGCCAAATGGCATCATCGACCAGTCATAATGACCCTCTCACCTTTTAACCGCAAGGTTCCATTCATCCCTTGGCCGAATACAGATCTAATGGTACCCACTCCTCATATATATCTTGGAAAAAACATATCCAGCATATCAACTACGTGTGGGATTGAGAAGCGATATTTGCTCATAATCTTATTAATGGCCATGTTGTCCACACACATATGCCAAGTCCCATCCTTCTTAGGTCTCAAGAAAACTGGGACACCGCATTGACTCATGCTCTCTTGAATGAACCCCTTCTGTAAAAGCTCTGTAACCTGAGTTTGTACTTTTCATGTCCTTTTGGACTCATCCTATGTGGTGCCTTGTTCAGTAAGCTAGACCCAGGACAAGGTCTATGTGATGTTGGATGTACTGCATAGATGGTAATCGCTCAAAAACCTCATCCGGGATGACATCATGACAGTCCCCTATTAATGGCTCTAATTGTGGTGGAACCGAACTAGTAGACTGCTCTTCCATGGGAATCACTACATATAACATACGGGTCTCCTCCAACCCCTCCATAAACTCCACTAAAGAAAGATGGTTAGTACTCTCCTCATACGACTTGGTTATACTTTCTCTCTTCGATGGACCCGCAAGCACCTTCACCCCATACTTGACAAAGGAGTAGGTATCTTTATACCCATCATGTATAGTGCGCCTGCCATACAGCCACGCTCTACTTAGTAACAGGTGGCACCCAAACCATAGGCACTTTACATCCCCCTACTCTCCTCATATGACCTGGTTGTACTTTCTTTCTTGGATGTGCCTAAAAGCACCTCCACCCCATACTTGACAAAGGAGTAGGTATTTTGATACCCATCATGTATAGTGCGCCAGCCATACAGCCACGCTCTACTTAGTAGCAGGCGGCACACAACCACAGGCACTACATCACCCTAAACTTCATCCTTACAGTGTTTTCTAATTGAAAAAGAAACCAAGCAGCTTTTAGAAACTGTTAACCTATTGCCCTTCTTGAACTAGTCTATCTTGGATGGCTTTCGATGGCTTCCTGTCTTTAATTATGACGTTATCTACCATCTCTTGAAATAATATTTTCGCAACTGCCTCAATCAAGTATGAGATTACAAATTTGCATATGCAGTACATGTGTGGAAGATGTTTGTGTACAACCAATCCTGTTCTTCTACCACCAAGGTGTGAGCATGCTGTGACGGATCACCAAAGATTCCCCACGTCCAGTTAAAGCACTAAATTGCACTATTGGTTGGTTGATGGCAATTAGAACCAGCATCGTCACCCATCTTTCCTTGCTATTTGTACGAACCAGCAGCTCGAGAACCCTGACCAGCCACTGTATTGTCATCTTTTCCTCTAAAATTTCAACTAAAGTTGTCCATACCACCCTGGGCTGCATTGCACCTTGATGAGGGTCACTTCTATTCAGCATACATCTTACAGCATACATCTTACAGGCAAGGTTATACACTTCATCCAACATCCAATTGTTGGGTAGGTGTGGCCATTAAAGGCCTTATGAGTGCTTGTAAAATGAAATGATATAGTGGAAAATGACTTCAATGGGAAGTGTGGTCCCTCGTGGACCATATTAAGCAAACGATGTTTGCTGATACCGGACTGAGCTTAACAAGCTAGGCCAATCGATTAGGAAAAACCTATGTTACCTGGGCATAGAAAACTATCTGATAAGAGTTCTAATAGGTCATCCCTTGACGAGGTCAGAGTATGCCCGAATGGGTGAGCCGAGGGACTATGTGACCCTTGTGTGTGATGGTGGCCTTCAGAGACGGGGGTCAAAGCCTCATCCACGAGCCATCACACGGCATGCATAATGATAGCCGTTTCGGGAAAACGAACCCCCTTTTAGGCTGAAGCTTATGCATGCGCAAAAGATACCCCTATGCGTCATAGGAGTTAGGGTCGCATTACATCTAGGTGACCTTGGTATGTCTCTAGGGCAGAACCTAAAATCCACAAACTGGAATTACGACCCTTTGGCTTATTGGCCAGACTTTGGTGACCCACTAATGAACTCCTGCATGGATTGTGGGTCATGAGAAATACTGGGTTGGTTTGATAAAGCAAGTGTGGACCGCAGTCCATAATTGAAGGTGGAGTGCCTCAGCGTTTATTTATTTAATTCCTAGACCATATGGATCATTTTCCCATCTAATGAATTTAATTATGTTTGTTTTAATGATATATGATTTTTAGAATTATTATTGGAATTTTTCTAGATCTCTGAATGTTTTATTTATCAAATTTGGATTTATAAAAACAAAGATATTGATTTTAGATTGATTTAAATAATCAAATTTGATTTCATGGATTTCTAAAAACCATATAATTAATATTAATAATTTTCATATTGTATGGAAGGCCCAATATGTTAATAGGCCCACCATTGCATGTGGGTGGAGCCAATGAAGTACCACCTAGGGTCCTAGTGGCACACCCCACCCTAATGAAACTTTCCTTGTGTTAATTCAAGCTTTGGCTAAAAGAGAAACCTTTGAAGTGTTTTGGAAAGATTTTGCCTTGAGGAAGCTTTCAAAGGATTTTTGGAAAGCATGAGAAGGCTTGTGCATAATTTTGGTAAGCACTATATTATGAATGGAATTATTTTATTTAATTTCTATTGATGGAAAAACGATTAAGGAATTGGGGATAAAGGTTCTAGCACCGTCCAAAATGTTGATGACTCATCTATAGAATGGAGGGCCCAAATCTCTCATCTCACAAGTCACCCAAGATCAATGGTTCATATTCAATCTCATAAGAAGAGGCAAACCAAGGAAAACCCTAAGAAACCCTAATCTTGTTCAAAGCCTATAAAAATGGATTGTCTCTACCCAAAATTTTTACACCTCATCTTTCTATCTCACTCTCTCTCTTAAGAAAAGTTTCTCTCTCTCTCATGAAAGCCCAAAGGGGGCACGCTCCAATCTCTCATCTTTGAGATCTCTCTCTCCCACACTATGAAAGAACCTAAGAGGTTTAGGCTATTGAGAGTTATCATCTCTCTCATGGTGTCTCTCATGATCTCTCATCTCTCATTGGTTTTTTTTTTTTTGACTATAGGGTTGTGGTAGAATAAGTATTTCTCTCAAACTAGGTTGCTAAGGGGATTCACCTTAGGGTTTGAGATTGATAAAGAAGTTCACAGTTCCATTAGAGGGTTTGGCTTAACTTGCTTTCCCAATTGAGATTGAAGGTTGATCGTTGATCCCATGCCATCGGATGGTGGTGACTCGGTGTGGGGTGTAATAAGTCCGGTTGAGGTAATCTCTAGCACTCTCTTCTTGCCATATTTAATTATATTGTCTTTATATTCCCAAGCATAAGAATTGTGGATATATTCTTTGTTTAAAGAAAATTGGTTTAATGGCATCAATGTCTTTAAGATCTTGGATTTGTTAGTTTTATTTTCTTTGAAGCAAAAGTTATTGTAATAAGACTAATTGTAAGTGATCTTTTGCCGAAAGAAAAGAAAAAAAATAAAAAATATATCCCCCGGCAAGATCACGTATTAGTTTTTCTTTCACCAATAACGTTGTAACACCACCACGTCTTGTATGGATGTTTTCAGCCCTCCTACCTAACGGACTATGGACTGCTCCTCCCTTTCAACCACAACACTTTGGGCCAGAATCTAATGAAATCCATCCATGTGTTCATCCAAGTATTATCTCCTTGACGAAGGTCATTCATCCTTTAATAAAGGGATGTAAACAATTTTCAGGCAGATACATTTCGTTTAATTTTCTTTTTATCTTTTTCCCACGATTAACTTTTGGCTTTCTCATTTCTTCCCTTCAAGTCCTAAGCTATTCCCACCATTCGAAGGAACCTTTCTCCAATTTAATGGCAATAGTTTTCACCCTTTTTTTTGGGGAATTTTTTTGTAATAAAAGCCCTCTCTACAATATTTAACCAATCAATAAACTCTTTAGATTGAGGCTTAGTGTCAAAAATATTTGACCAATCAATAATCTCCAGGCTTAGCGTCAAAATCAGGAATGTCTACTTTCAAAGAAAACCCTAGAGTGATGCCCGCCTTCTATCACTTTCCTCTTCACTCGACACCTCATGTAGAGCACGACAACAAAAAACATTGTACTCAATATCTTCTAGGGCGGAAAGATCACCGTCTTGCCCATAACTGATGCGAGCGAGTTGTTGTGCAAGTTGTTGAACTTGCCTCCTTATATCTTCAATCTCTTCATCTCTGGCATCATGGATAGGTTTATGCAAGCTCCCCTACCATGTCCCCTTCTTGCTTTTATTCGCTCGCTGAAATCACAAACCCTATGAAGAAAATAAAAAACTCTAGGCTGAAATCATCAGGTTCTAAGCTGAAATCAATAAACCCTATGCCAAAATCAGCACAACCTGGCCTGAATTTAGCCAAACCCTAGACTTGACCGACGATGCATGCCCTTGCTGACCACGAATCCTTGGCTTTGATACCAATTGATGGAGATTGTTGGTGAAGAAAATAGAAAGTTTAAGCAACTTCAGGCAAAACACAAGCACCCATGTCAAGAAACCTAGGCTTTCTTCTCCTAAAACAAGGTTCCTGTTTTTTTCTTTTTTTCATTACAAATCATATGAATAGCCCCTAGACCTCTAGGAACCTCTTTTTATATCTTAAATGGAGCACAAAAGTCTATAATACCCTTCACTAAAATACGATTGACTAAATAGTCCTAACTTAAAATAAAATACCCCAACTTAAAGTAAAATACCAAGAATGTCCCTCAATTAACCAGAAAATAAAAGAAATTAAATTTGAAGCAAAATTTCAATTGAAATAAGATGAAATCTACTAAATGCATATCTCAATCGGTGCTTGTCCTTTTTGTTCTTCTTGGAAGCTCATTTGGGACTTGTATACTTCAAATAAACGAGTGCATTAGGAGGAATCAGCTGCTCCAATAGATGATAGTCCTTGCTAGTCATACTTTGCACGTTATCAATTTAGTTCAAAGATTTCTCAAAAAATCATTTCCAAATGATTTCAGAAAACTACGTAAATCTCTTTGAAAAGTCATTAAATGTATCATTCAAAATCATATACAATTGGTTGTTACGTTCTAGGATGAGTACATCCATGGCCAAACAACAACAGTGTTTCCAGGCATTCATTCCTCAAAAGACCTACATTACATGTTTGGGATTTGTTGTAGCCCTCTACTACTCATCAGTATAGGTCTCACTCTTATTTGTATTTGCTCAATTTTACATTAGAAGAGCTCTAAGGCAATTTGCTCCTATGAGCAACAGGAGTTTGAAGGACAACATTGGTGCTACCTATACCTCTTCCTCTCTTTTAGAACCATTGGCTACACAGGAGCATAAATTCCTGCTCAATCAAGGAACAAGCAAAATGTTGGAGCTTCATGTATTGAGTATACACACTTTAATTTTGTATGCCCCAAGGGAGTTGACTCGTCCTTGTACTTGAATAGCAGTATCTAAATAAGATGCCCCACAGTGCTCATTGAGATGATGGCTGTTGCATTTGTGCGGGCCAAGTTAGGTCCCATTTCATGTTTCTAGATAGTGGATATTCTTGGAAGACCAAATGTGAGATGAGCTTGATTCTATTTAAAAAGCAGAAAGTAGAAATTGATTCTCCAGATATACAAATATGTGAACTGTAAAGGGAAATGAAATCCTCAATTCATCATCTTTCTATCAATTGGGATATTGAATGCATAAATATGATAGCATTAAAAAAAAAAAGAAGAATATCCAAGAGATCAATCACTCACTTTGTCTCCAATTTCAGAAACAAATATTAATGAGAATGCAGCAGGGACACCCGATTTTGAAATGGCAGCCAACACTGAAGAAGGGCCTCCCTTGATAAAAGAGACAACCACTACAGCTAGAGTAGACAGAGCCAGCACACCAACCAGAGAAAGAGAAAATGGCAGTTTTCCTTGAGGCTTCCTGCTGCAAGTTAAGGTAGTCCATGAGAGCTCTAGGAAGTGACCTTAAACAGCACTAGTAACATGAATTTCACACTAAAACGAAATGATAACCATTATAGCCTAAAATGAAAGCACAGTACTAAATTGTCAGCAGAACCATCCAAATACTTCTAAAACAGTGACCTGGGTTAGTTCCTTAAAAGTGTAAGATAAGAATACCCTTGTCAATAGTATTGGTCGAGGTTCACCATAAAACTTTTGATTTGCTTTTGTCAATGACGGTGATACATAATTCAAGGGAAGAAAACCTCATGGCAGAGTTTAAACTTTAGAGAACTTCGATGTAACTAAAGGAGGCTTTGGTTCCTGGGAGTTTTAAAAATCTAGATGTTACTAAGAAAACTAGGGTAAGGGACTTCTGACATGAAGAAGCTGTCAATCCTTTCTACTTTGGTTTTGCTTCCACAGAGTTGTAGATAATGCAAAAAGAGAAAAGAAACCATTTTCGATCAAGATAACAAAGTAAATATACAGAAAAAAACAGTTACTGATACTCTTGGAGCAACTCTGTACGAAAAATGGCCCAAAAATCATTCAAATTTCTATCCAGTCTAAAGATTTTTGAGAAGATAGATGTTTGAAACAACCTGAACATTAAATAAGGATGGACCAACTACAATTTAAAATAAGCAAGATATTTGTTTATACTATCAGCAAAGATATTGCTGGGGTCAGAGAGTCGTGATCGAAGAGCAACCCCCTTAAAGGCCTCTCACAATAAAAGGACTCCACCCCATGTCTGCAAATCCCTACCGACAGAAGTAAAGTAACTTCGGATTAACTGTTAGCAAACAAGGCCAGCAGATACCATTCAACAGGATTGTAGGTTGTAAGGCCATGAATACATGTGTAAGAAACAATTTAGCAGTAGACTTCTTTTGAACTCACAGTCAACTTGATTGATCTGTGTCCTGTTATGACGTAAGCATAAAAACTTGGCATAAAGGTTAACAGAAAGGTATAGTAGAAGTTAGAAATACAATGGTCAGGATTTGCCAGACTAATTTGATCCCACTGTTCGGAAGCGTGGCACAATCTTCTATCAATAGAATAGGACGGTGTTTTCCATCAAGAAAAAGGAGATGCAATAGCCAGAGGAAGTTGTTAGAATGTCTAGTTGACTAGCTTAATATAAATGAAAATACGCCATAAATAAGAAGAAACAATGCATCCAGATTATCAGCACCCAAAAGCTCCCAAGCATTGCCTATGATAAATATACAAAACCTCCAAAAACACATAAAAAACCGTTGATTAACATTCCCATATTGTATCAATAAGTCAAACAACAACAGCAATTCAAAATATAAACCATGAGCATGGCAAGACAAATAAACCTCATAAAGCAGGCATGCTCATGCAGTCAAATAATTAATATATATTCAGATGCTCAAAATTGGCTATACATAGTTCACATTTTCTATGAAGCCCAGTATTGTGGACATACGATTCTGATAAATCACCAGAGAGAGAACCATCAAGATTAGTCTTTTGGATGCCATTTCCTTTGTCTCCTTCGTAGCTACCTGCTCCAATGTTCGTGTTCAATGCTCGAACTCTCAATGCTCCTCCAGCAGCACGCAGTCTCAGTATGTCTGTGTGACCCACTACAATGATATGCAAACGACAATAATTATCATTCATACACAACAATTACTTCAAACCAGTGAAAATTTGTATATGTCAAACATATAAATACTGGGGTTTTGCAACATTAGAGCAGTGTCATTAAGGTTTGTAAAAGTAGTCCAGGTAATGAGAAAATGTGAAACCGAGAGCAAGGAAAGAACATAATGGAAAAGAAAGCAAAACCAAACAAACAGCGAAGAAGGAAATGGAGATTTCGCATAGGATATTTCGAATTTCAGTATCTTGAGCAGCTTCTGATAAAATGTGGGGAAAATAAAAGACAGAAAAAAGGAAAAAAGGGAATACCATTATGATTCACTCTGCTTTCATGCTGAAAGAACACAAAATAAATAATAATAATACCAATTTTATAGACAGCAAGCTTAAGAGAGATAATTTCCTGAAAAGAGAGAAATAGTTTCTAGAGAGTGAAAAAAGAGAGTGGCTCTAAGGACAACATTTCTAGAGAGATGAAGAGACTTTTTAGAGAGAGAAACTTTCTAGAGAGAAAGTGGTGAGTGAAAATTGCAGGACTCACAACAAGAGTGGGAAGCTCTTCTATTGAGGAGTGGTCTCTGGGGAAGCAGCAGCAAGGTGCTACTGTGGCCGCTGCCGCCATGAAACTGCGGTGGATTTCTATCAGAGAAGAAGATGAAGGGACGACGATTTTTCCCAACAACAAAATTAGTGTGCAGGGAGCAGCAGGCCTCCATCATCATTCATTCATTCATGCCCCTCGTCTTCTCCTTCTCTCTCCTAAATTCTCCCTCTCTCTCTCTCTCTCTCTAAAATCTCTCGCCTAAATCCTCGCATCGAGCGAAGAGTTCACTGCTGCTCATCAGAAGGGTGCTTCAATGGCGTCCTCCCCTTCTTTCTCTCTTCTTCTCTTTCTCAAGGTTTTTAAGCACTTCCTATTCTGCCACGTGCGCTATCTGGGGGGAGATTCCGGATTAGCGAGCAAAAGGCACACGCCTTTTGAATTTCATTAACGAATAATTGTTTCATGCGGGCTGGACCGCATCTCTACAATATGCGGTGTATAAAGCACCCATCTTTAAAAATGGATGCATATAGGTAGTCCATCTAAAAACAATTATCACTATCGGTTTAAATATTTTTTTAATATAATTAGTTTTATAGATTTCAAATTTTATTTCTTCTTTTTTTTTTTTCCATTTCATGACCTCCATGTTAAAAATTATATATTAGTTAAAATTTAGGATCAAATTATATTTAAAAATATATATATAATGAGATCATTTACCTTTTGCACAAGGTGGTCACAATTAATCTTGACCATTGGATTTCAAATCAAGTGGCTGTAGTTCTTTCATTGACCAAGCTCAAAGTTCAAATAAAAAATTCTCAAACTTTGTGGCACACGTAAGCTATCAGATTTTACATCGGATGGTTGTAAGTAATTGTGACCTCCCTATACAAAAGGTAAATGATCTGATTGTATACAATTCTTTTAAAAAAACATATTTATTGCCAAGCCCACATTTCTACATGTACGGGCTTGGGCACATGCAAATCGTGTCCTTTACTGAATGATGTTATACTTGCTCATGGGAAAAAATTGTACTATACTTCAGTGGAGTATGAAATAGGCACAAAATTGTACTATACTTCAGTGGAGTGTGAAATAGGCACTGATACCTAACATTGACGTGTTATATTTATCCATGGACATAGGTTATGCTTTAAAGTTGGTTGTAGATGTTAGGCATGAGTCTGGTAAATAGTAGAGGGTACTTTTAAGTTTGAAATGCCCTGAATTAAGAATAGGGTGCCGTTAGCATACGGATGCATCCGTAGCTGTAGAGGTAAGGTGCACCTTCAAATTTTATCATGGTATATATAACTTTGATGTCAAATGTTTTTTAGGATTATGCCATAACCTAT
>NW_006499920.1:307258-352497 GCF_000471905.2 Amborella trichopoda | reverse complement strand
ATTTATGAGCTTAAAAANCTTTTATTTTTCATGGTCATACATCTCGATGTCGAGATGATCAATCAACTAGTTTTTCAACATTAAAACTACCTTTTTCGATGGATTTTTTATGTGCATTCGTAGTTCTACATACAAGGTTGCAACTTTATATAAACTTTTTCCCTAAGAATAACGATGTGAATCAGCTGGGGAAAAATGTTTGACTAGGAGTAGGGGTGGAAGGTTAGAATGGTTTCATAGTATCCAAAAAGGTGCAAAGTGTTAAAAAGGAGTTTATTAATTGAAAAAAGACTAATGGGGTTAACTACAAGAGGAAGTTTGAGGAGATTTTCAACAAAATTACTGAGATTGACCTGAAAGTAGGGAGTTCGGGAAAATGGGAGGATAGAATTTTGAGAAATAATTTAAATAGGGATTTACAGATTTGTCTTAGGGTTAAGGAAACTTATTGGAAACAGAGAACTAGGGTGAGATAGCTGAAAGAGGGGGATCTTAACACTCGTTTCTTCCGTGCTACTACCGATGCTAGGAAAATAGTGAATGGGGTGATGAGAATGCATTGAAAAATGCTATAGTTAAGCATTTTCAGGAGGCCTGCTCTGCTGGGCTTGTACCTAAAACTAATTTTAATCAGGTACCATTCTCTAAGTTGTCTCATGGGTGGTCTGGGTTGTCTCATGGGTGGAGAGACCTTTTTCAGAATTGGAGATCAATGAAGTTGTGTTTAGTCTTACAGGAGATAGAGCTCCTAGGTTGAATGGGTTCCCCTTAGGTTTTTTTCCATCATTTTTGGGATCAGGTTGATGTTGAGACCTTTGGTGTGATAAATAAATTTTATGATAGAGGGGTGGTAAATACGAGTTTTAACTCAACTTTTATTGCCATGATACCAAAAAAATGTATGATTAAAAGCCTCAAAGATAAGACCTATCAGCCTTGTGACTAGTTTGTATAAGATTTTGGTGAAGTGTTTGGCAATAAGGCTTAAACAAATCTTACCTTTGATTGTCAAATGTCCACATTCAGCTTTTATTCAGGACCGACGGATTACTGATAGTATTTTATGTGCACATGAGGTTATAAGCTCAATAATTGCCGAGAATAAACCTGGAATTGTGTGTAATATAGATTTGAAAAAAATATATGATAAGGTTGGATGGAAAAAAATTATTGCAACCATGAAGGTTATAGGTTTTGGTGAGAGATAGCTGAAATGGCTTAAATGATGCTTGAAATCTACACATTTTTTATATTGATAAAAGGCAAACCAAAATGTTTCTTTAAGGCCTCAAAAGGGATAAGACAAGGGGATCCTCTTTCTCCATTCTTCTTTACAATTATGGGGTGAAATCTTTAGTATGATGTTGAAATCAGTTGTTGATCTGGGTATTCTAAGTGGTTTTATAGTTAAGATTAATGGAATTGTGGTTTTGAACGTTGAATATGTTGATGACACACTTATCTTTTGTGGAGTCCATGGGCAAGAGATTAAAACTCTTGAGAGGTTTTTTAAATGCTTTGAGGTTATTACGGACCAGAAAGTAAATCTACAAAAAAAGTATATATATGTGGTGGCATGTGAGGAAAATAAAATTAGAGAGTTTGTTGATCTGGTAGACTGTGGAATTGGGAGCTTTCCTGTGGAATTGGAAGCTTTCCCTTGAAGTTTTTAGGCCTGCCTTTAATTTAAAGTAATAGACCTTCGGCTTTGTGGGACACTTTACTTCAAAAAATGTAATATAATTATGACCCCTTGAAATTCAAATTGTTATCTCTTGGAGGTCGACTTACTCTTATCAAGTCAGCCTTGGCAAATCTGCCCATTTATTATATGTCACTTTACAAATTACCTACAAGTGTGGTAAAAATTTTGGAAGGAATTATGAAAAAATTTCTTTGGGGTGAAAATGAGAATGATAAATGTTTTCATTTAGTCAAGTGGGAGAAGGTTTGTGTATGAATAATGCTCTTTTAACTAAGTGGTTGTGGAGAGTTAAAAATGAGAAAGAGCAGCCATTGAAAAAAAATTTGGGTGAAAAATATAGTTGTGATAAAGAACATGGTATTATTGCAAGGGATAGTAATAGAAAAGTATTACTTCTATATGGAAAGGGATTGATGTTCATCGGAAGTTCTTTTTAAGAAATATGCAAATATTGATGGGGAAGGGTGATAATGTCAAATGATAACAACAAAATTGGGTTGGAAATAGTCCTTTAAAGATTCAATTTCCTAATCTTTTTGCTAAGGTTAATACCAAAAGTAAGATGATTAATGAGATTGTAAGTGGTAAAGGATTTAATGCAGTTTGGGATATCCAATGTCCCCATTGAAGAGTAAGTAGTGCAGTGGCATATGAGCTAGTTAATTGTTTAATCTTGTTACAATAGTTTTTCTAATATCTTAGTGAAGTTGATAGGTGTGTAGGGACCCCAACTAGTTCAGATAAGTTTTTTGTGAAATCTGCATACAAATTAATGTATTATGACAACATTAGATGGGAAGAAAAAAGCCTCGCAAAATTTTGGAGATGGCCAATTCTACTCAAAGTTCGTGCTTTTATATAGTTTCTAACACAAAATAAATTGTTAACGATGGATATGTTGAGAAGAAGAGGATAAGTACTTTCAAATGTTTGTTTAATGTACAAAAACAATGAAGAAACAATTGACCATTTATTTTTCAGTTGTGTTGTTGGGAAGAGTATCTGGAGATAGGCTTTTAACTAGTTGGGCGTGCAATATGATGTTATGTCACAGGCTAGTAGATTTGTTGATGATGGGAACTTACCAGATGTAGGTAAGAATGGAAAATGTAATTGGAAAGTGGATAAAGCTGCAACAATGTGGGAATTATAGAAAGAAAGGAATAGATGTTGTTTTGAAAATTTGAGAAAATCAATTGATGATTTACAAGAAAAAATAAGAATAATTGTAGCAGATTGGTTAGTTATTAACAAGCATTGGTGGGGAATGCCTCGTATAGATATGATGTATAATCTACATATATTGTTGAGAGAAATGAGCTTTAAAGAGATAAAAGTTAGAAAGCACCAGAAGATGGATGGGTCAAATTGAACTTCGATGGAAGTCCAATAGGTAATCCAGGCTCGGTAGGGGTGGGTGGTATCATTCGTGATTGCCTAGGAAATGTGTGGTAATCTGGCTGGGAATGTCACGTAAAATGAGGTGAAGTTAAGATCATTGCTTCAAGGTGTTAAATTGGGTAAGCAATTTAACAAACCAGCTATGGTAGAAGGAGATTCACTTAATGTAATATAGTGAATAAAGAGAGAAGCTAATTGTCCTTGGCTATTACATGGTTTAGTAAGAGAAGTGTATGGAATGTGAAGATTTGAATGTGAGATTTGGTCATGTTTTTCGTGAATTAAATATGGAAGCCGATCGACTTGCCAAAGAAGGTGTTGCTTTGGCGAGTTTAAATGTTGTTATTTTGTGATTGCTTTTGTTTTTCAACTTTAATTTGCTTTGATATTACGTTGTAATAAGTAGTTTTTGGGCCTTTTTGGCTCATGTATTATGATGGCTGAGTTTATGATGATATGAATGGTTAAATGTTTCTAAAAAAAAAAAAAAACTGATAGGTATGAGTACACCCTAATATTGTACTTATTTGGAGAATGGTAAATGTGTCTGTTCTCATATTGTATATGATTTTATCCTTTTGTTGGTACATTTTTTATCATTCTTTAAAACACGTTTGATTGGTGCAGAAATATTTCTCCAGAAAAAATATTCATATATGTAAACATTTTGTAGGAAAAAATTTCACAAACTTTCTTTCTACCATGATTATTAACACGTTGTGCAATAAATTAAATATGTTTGGTAACTTGTTTAGTATTTAAATATATTTTGTAAATATATTAAATCTATATATGCAATATTTAAATATTTTAATTAAAATAATATAGTTATATTTATTTAAAACGTAACGTTAGAGTGCTCACACTATAGATTAATTTATCATTGTACTCAACAAAATTTGGACACTTATATACAATTATTTTGTACATGGAGTTTTTTTAGTAATGGTATTTTTAGTCATTTGGAGAGGTGTGACATCATATACACGACGAGTGACATCACCACATGGAACACCTTAATGGCCTATTTTGGGACTTTGTTTTCATATTTCAAGGCTTTATCTTTAAACTCATTTTGACTTTTGCATGTTTATTGTGAAAGGAAAATATGAATTTTACGCTCAAGTTGTTTCTATGCGCTTTGGTTTTGTTTTTACAATTGTGGGCTCGCAATTTTCACAGCAATTAAGAAGGGGTGACATTTTTATAAGGTATCTACCTTAAAAAACTAAAGTAAGGTGTACCTTCAAATTATGCTGAAAGATGTAATTTTTGTGCTAAAAATCTGAAGATGACCTAGAAAATCTATTTTAATTGCAAAAATAGTACCGATCAAGTAGATATGTAAAACACTTGAAAATCTTAAAAATTGACGAATTATATGATATGTGACAAGATGAACTATTATGATGACTTGAATTCTTTTATTTTATTTTTCAATATCTATACATCATGAGTTTGAGATGATCGATTGGGGGTTTCCAACTTCAAAACAACCTTTTCCGGTGGGTTTTTGATGTGCACCTTCTACTATATAAGATTGACACAGTGCACGCTTAACATGCCCCACCTTCTTCTTGTAAACAAAATGAACTTTTTAATCACAGGAAAGGATTATATATGTTAGCTAACTTAGCTATTCAAATGGGTCCTCTCTAAATTCTATTTTAGAAATAGATTTTGGATTTAAAATTTGGGCAAGCTTTCTATGCTTCCCTTACAACATAAAACTTATATACTTCCCCTTATACAACCGCCCATTCTGAATGGAAGGCTAAGATTGCCTCAATCACAATGTCACGGCTCTACAATATTTTATTTTTATTTTTTTCTATAAATTGTTTTGACACCAAATTTTGGACGTCTAATCCTCTATTAAACTCGTACTAGCGAAAAATATAAAATAAATATTTTCAATAAAATAAAATGACTAAAATACCCTTATAAGTTTCAAAAGGTATTTTGATCATTATATTTTATCAAAAAAGTATTTTTAATATTTTTTATAGGTGCTCCCCAATGAGAATATGACACATACTAAATTTCATATTCATAAAATTTATATAAAAAAACTAAAAATAAAATACTTTGAGACGTCGGATCTAAGATCAAATAGCGAGTGACTCTCTTGATCAAAATTAGATGGCTCGATGGTAGGGGAAGCATAAAATTGGGAAATGTATAATCTTAACCATGGTAAGTAGTAATTGAAAAAAATAAATTTTAAAAGCACAAAAATAAAATTTTGTAACAAAATGTTAACACCGTCGATTTTAAAGCTTTTTTTGGAGCTATCACATGCGTGAGGGTTCCTTCAATAATAAGGTAAGGATAAGAATTCTATACCGTACATATGTGGTGTATGCATCCCCTAAAGGGCATCCTTCAATAATATTAGAATGAAAAGAATCCTAAACCATACACATGTGGTGTATGCATCCCCTAAAGGGCATTCTCATTATCGAATTGTACGTGTACACAGCGCCTACGTAGTGCATACGTGTATTGCTCCATGGGTCATGCATGTGCTGCTCCATACCATGACATGCACATTTCCATTGTTCTACGATCCATAAAGTCGCCGATGCACGGCATGATGTTGAGAAAATGAGGATTCCCATGGAGGCAATGGGTCGGGTGGTCTGCTCGGCCGGTCAGCTTGGCCCTAGAAAACTTGGGTTTAGGCCAGAAAAGGTGGCACAGGATAGGGCTGGGCAATCACAGCCCAAGGGTAGGGCCGGGCTAGGCTTGGGTTATGGCCGGTCCGATTAGGCTAGGCTTGCTCTTTTTTTCTCTATTATTATTATTCATTTATTTTATTTGGCCCGTACATGGCCTATCCCGGCCTTGATACTTGAGCCAAATCTTTTTTCGCTCAATTAGGGCCATCCAGAGCTTGGGTCAACCCAATAGGGACTAGGACTAGTCTAGGGCAAGGGTGGCTCAGCCCAGCTCTATTTCCATGGATGATTTATATTAGAGAAGGGTTTATATAGTGTTGAGGCTCTAAACAATCAAATTTGAACCTACTTCAAAAATTTTACTAGAAGATGTTGTTTTGATGTCCAAATATTTTCAAATTGATCATCTCGACATCAAGATACATGGACATGAGAAAAAAATGAATTTCAAGTTTTGAAAATAGTTTATTTTGTAACGTATTTTTGGACTGTCAATTTTCAATATTTTCAAGTTTTTATAGATCTATCGATGTACATTGTTTTTGAAGCTTTAAACTTTATAAATAAAAATGAAAATAAAATTTAAAGCTATTACAAATATTTTCATTATTGAAACCGATAGTATTTGAAGGTAGGCTCTAATTTGATTGTTTAGAGCCTAGGCTTCCTTTATATTATCGTGCATGCATACATAAGGCTTTCGCACAGTTAGGGCCATCCCGGGCTTGGGCCAACCCTATGGTGCTAGGACCTGTCTAGGGCAAAGTCTGGCCGGGTCCATTACTAGCTCTATTCCCATGGATGATGTATTGTGCATGCATGCATATATACATCCATCATACATGGTCATAAGGATCGATAAAAGGCCGGTTGCAGTTTTATGAGGGTTCGCTGTTTTATGAGGGTTCGCTGTCCCTCTCTGGCTCGTGCCTTCCGTTTCTCAACGCGAAAGATGGTTGGTTTGATTTTTTGGTTCAATTTCGAGAACGTTTTCAGGGTCACCCTTTTGTTGCTATGAACTCTTCATCGCTTCTCTTCTCTCTCCACTGATATTTTCCCCTTTCTCTTCTAAAGGTTTGTCTCTCTCTTCCCCACCTAATTTCTCATGCAATTGGTGCGTTTTCTGGTTTCTGTAATTTGCTGGTTATGTTTGGGTGGAAATTGTTCGTGCATATTCTTTCTCTTGTGCAAAACCTTCATGATCATGTTTTGCGTTTTTTTTTTTTTGAAAGAAAAAGAAAAAACATTTGGGGTTTTCTCCTGCAGAGAGAAGATGATTCATTTTTTTTATAATTTTTTTTTCTGTAATTCGTTCTTATGATTATTGGGTTCTATAGGTTCTTGTTTGTGATTGGATGGAGACAGTTCTTGTTGTAGCCTTCACGAAACATTTTATGCCTCTTTTCTGTTTTTCTGCCTTTTTTCTTTGGGCATGAGAAAACGATTCTCTGATAAATTTGCTCTAGTTTCTGAAAATTTTGTGAATGTTTGTTCTGGTTTCTGAAATTTTGTGAATGTTTGATTTCTTTTGTCAACGGATGTCGAGTTTAGAGGGTCCTTTCTCTCCCTTTATGCATCTTTCTCTCTACCTCTAAAGGATGGTAATAATTTTCCTTTATTTTCTTCTGAAATTGTTATGTTATTTGCTTTCTTTCCCTCCCTTTTTTCATATGTTTGGTTCGAAGCTGTTGGTGGGTTTCTTTCTCTGTTCTCTGGTTTGTTCTCAAATGGTTTTCTCTTCCTGCAGAGAAAATGTGGTACTTTTTTCTTGTATTTTGCAATGGTGGTTTTCTTACAGCTTTGTGTATGTTAGATACCTTTTATTGATGGATTTCAAAGTTAAATGCTCATCCTCTGTGTGTGTGTATCTATATATTTCTTCTGCAATTGTTCCAGTCATCTTTTATTTTCCATTATTTCATGTGTTTGATTGGAAACTTTCAGTGGTTTTTCTCTCCTTTCTCTGAAACCATTAGTATAAAAAGAATTTGTGTTCCAATTCTTCTTAATTTGTTTTCTGCATGCAGAGAATGTTAATCCTTTTTTTCCTTGAATTTTGTAATGGTGGTTCTCTTGATAAATCTGAATCTTAGATCCCCTTTCATTCATTTATAAGAAAAAGGTGCTTCCGTTTTCCAGAAAAGGTCCCCTTGTACTTGTGCGTGCAGAGTTTGGTAATTTTATGATAAATATTTGGTTGGTGATGTTTGTCATAAGGTGATATAAATATGAAATTCTTTAATTGAGATTAGTATTTTTAATTTATTCTCATCAGATTCTTGATTTGTTTCCAAAATTTTGACAGAAAATGCTAGATCATGTTACTGAGCTAGAAATGCTGTGCTAGGGCATATGTTTGATTGGGTTTTATCGAGTTTGTGTGTGTGTGTCTGTCTCTCTCCGTTCAATGTTGTTTTTTAAATATTATTTTATTTTAATTGAGATTCTCTTTCTTTATCTTCATCCTTTCTCTTTAGAATTACTATATGTTGCTACTGCTTATGCAAGGTACGGTTGTGCTAGCAGGCGTTGCATGATGTCTTTCAATTTAATCATGTTACTTTATTTTTCCTATGGGTCATCAAGTAGATAGAATTTTCTACTCTTGCAGAATTAGATGGTAAAATGTTTCTGCTAATTCTGTGTTTGGATAGTATGTTTCCTTGTTTGATGGATTCTACATGGAAGTTCCATTTCTTGGGGAGATTTCTATTTGGAAGTTTGTACCATTGTCAGGGACAATGCACCGTTTTTTATTTTAAGGAATAATTGGTCACTACATATAAACACTCAAAATAAAATAAAATTGGTCACTACATATATTGGAAAAGCACATTTTGTGATTCTAAGGAAGAATGGGTCGTTCCCTGAGAAAGTTTTGGTTCCATGATGTATCTCATGACTTTTTATGCATTATAAATGGCAATGCTGAATATATAGATCACCAGAGCTGTGAAGTTGGTGCATTGGTTTTGGCTGATTAAGTTGATTCTAACTTTTTAGGGATGATTTCTTTATGAATATTTTCAAGTGTCTATGGTGAACCCATTCGCGGCAAATTGATATGTATTATCAAGAGAATATTTGATGGTGTCTTGGAGTGGAGATATCTAAGGGTGATTCTGAACACATGTATCTTGCAAAAGAGTTGCATAATAAAACCTCAAAATGGGATTCTTCTTTTAATTAGCAGATGTATTTTTTTCATCTGCTGCAAATGCTTGGAAAAAGAACATTAATTTTAGGAGATTAGGAATGATGGGTACCCTCTTTATTATTTTGGCTAGTGAGATAATTGTGTATAATTCCCTGTTGAATGAACTTATTTTAGGGCTAGTTTGGATATACCCAACACCAGCAGATTTTGGATCGTTATACAATAATCTAATGATGAGTGCCTTGCGTAGTTTGGACAACAACATGTTTTTCAGGTTGATAGTTAAAAAAGTTCATTGTTGAGGCAAAAACCTCTAACTTGAATTTTTTTCGGATGTGAAGTTCCATCGTCTCTCACACCACCCCTGTGGGCCCAACATATGCATGCTGCACTATTCCCCTCCACTCTCCCCTGCCCATCCAACACAAGCAATGATCTCTCTCTCCTTCTCTCCCTTCTGATCACCACTGACCTCCAAATATGGGGTTGAAGAGAGGGAAGAAGAAGAGGAGGAAAAACATGGGAGTGATGAAGATAAGAAGAAGAGGGGATAGGTAGTGGAGAGAGGTGATGAAGCAAGGGTGGTGGAGACAATGAGATAGATGAACTGGATGAGGACAAAGCTGAATAAGATTTTATAGACAGTGAAGATGAGAAACAAGAGGAAGAAGAGAAGGAGAACCATGGTGAGGATGTGAAACCAAAAACCCAATGTAGAGTTTGTTAGGGTTGTAGGTGCATAGATAATAAGAATGAAGATGCTATTGGTTTAGATAATTGTAATGAGGAGGTGGGAGAAAACTCATAAAAGAAGGAGCCAAGATGAAGGTGATGGGAGTGGCAAGAAGCCTAAAAATGAAATTGGTTTGGAGAGAGAAGATGAAGCTCATCCTGTTGAGAAGCAGGAGGATAATTCGACAACCCCAATTTAGAGAGAGAAGACCAGGGTACATGAGCAGAAACATGAAGAAAAGCCTGGTTAAGTGAGAGAGGATGAAGCTCACCATGATGATAAGTGGGTGACTAACCCGAAAAAGCCTAATTTAGAGAGTTGAGAGCTCCACTCTGATTAGAAACAAGTGGGAAATCCAGAAGGCCCGAATTTTCAAGAGAGAAGATGAAGTTGTCAAAAGAATTTGACAGATCAAGAGAAACTCACAAAGACTCCAATTTTGCTTTGTAATCTACAAGTTTTTGTCCTAAACACAACGTTGTTCAAGATTTAGTGCTTCTAAGTGTTTAGTGAGCGACATTTGACGATTAATCTACTTGGGGTGAAATATTACCAGTTTTGAGTGTTCTAATGAGAGGCATTGTAATG
Organism: Amborella trichopoda; assembly: GCF_000471905.2. The sequence goes on along the minus strand of NW_006499920.1, from coordinate 342,232 downwards.
TGATCAGGATTTCTGTAGTGGATCCGAGCGTTTTATGGTTTGTTACAACATTTCTTTATCTAGATGAGTTTTGTTTTCTAATACTTCCAAAGTTTATACTTAGATTGCTACTTTTTTATATTTGTCTCAATTTGATTGTGGGTGTCTTGTCATCAATTTATTATATCAATGGATGATGAGGTATAGATCTTTTTTGGTTTTGTGAGATGATGTTTAGAGAATTGATTTTTTTGGTGTCTACCAGCACTGTTGCGGGAGTATCCCTAGTTCAACGATCAGAAGATTTCGCTTTTGTTAAGGAAAGAAATATATATTGAGTTCAATTGGAAGCAAGGGATGTTATGGAAGCAAGAGATGTTATTGAAAGCAGTAGATGTTATGGAAGCGAGAGATGAGCGACGTTTTCGATGAGGTGGGAGAGATATTGAAAATAGACTTTTGGAACACCCAATCAACTTTGTAGTAGGAAAGAGAAAAATGAGTCCAAGTTTTTTCCATTGCGTATTTGTAAAACTTGTTAAGGTTTTTAAACAATAAGCATTTTTTCTTTGACATGCAAACTAGCCCTTATGAGAAGTTCCTCTGGTGATACTGGCTTGGCTGAGCAGGCAAAGATGCAAAAGATTTGTTGCTTGAGATTATTCTATAGAGGACATATATTGAAATAAAGCTTGATTCACCTGTTCTGTATGTTCTTATTTGCATATAAACAAAACTAATCATGATGAGAAACTATTTTCAAAATAAAAATGAAAAAAGATGAGAGATTCTCTTCAAATGCTATGGTTGTGAGAACAAGACTGGTTATTGAATCTGTCGTAATGTAGTTCGATAAAAAAATTGTCCTATATTTTTTGAACTGTAGATAAGATTTTCTTAAATGGTTTTTTGTGGAAGCTTAAATTGATGTGAATGGATGGGTTAGGGATCAAAGATGAGTTGGAGAGGGCATATTAACATGTAACATGAAAATGGATCAGGAAATTGGAGGAAAACTGAATTGTCTATGGACAATAATTTTATCTTACATGCACATTTGATCATACTTGCCAGAGTCTAGGTAACAATCCCTCCCGCTCTGGATCTCTATTAGGGATCTCGATCCCCACCTTAAGAACCAAGAAAACTACAAAGACATGAATTTCTTTATGTATAGCCAGCTAGCAATACAACTATATTTTTAATATAGTTGCAATTCTTGCTTGCTATGCATAAAGAGATTCCAATTTTAAAGGGTATATAGTCTTAGGCTATGTATAAACTCTTAAGGTTGGGAGTAGGATCCCCAAGAGGTTGATGTCAATATCCCAAAGGGTCCGGATCAAGATTCCCTAACATTTGGGGATCTCGATCTCTAACATATGCGTCTTATGGTTGGTGCTCCCAACCATGGGGATCTTCTAGCCTTTCACGATCCCCTGCTTCCACTGCATATCCCAACAACTATGCTTTTGATCCTTTAGACATTTGATTCTACTTTTTTCTTCCAAGTGGTGTTTGAGATTGTGGTTATGCTTGTGCAAATTCTTGTATATCATCACGATTTGATACATGTTTATCTTTCATAATTAGTTGGTGGACTTGGTATCTTCCATGAGGACTTGATTCCATTCGGGGATGTTCATTATTATTATGTTTGTCTTTTTAATTAATTGCTTTGAATTTAGGAAAATGAATTGCTTCCTTTTTTAGCTGGAATAAGAGGTGCTTGTTATATCTTTATAAAGGGCAAATCATTGATCATTTACAACATCGAAGCACTGCTTTAGAGGGCGGCAAAAAGGCCCACAAAAAGGAGAGGCTTTGCTAATAAAAGGCAAAGGACTTGCATCTGGCTTTAAGCCAATGGTTCAATGATCTTGCTAGTATTTGCTTTGTTTGTTGCCACATTTTGTGCTTTTGTGTGTTTTGGAAATTGCTATAGTGGATTTTTAAGGGGATAACTTCAATTAACAAGAGGAGCTCCTGGAAGTAATTAGTACTAGTGTGATTGGTCACTTCCCATGCTTTGTGAATTTGGTCTCTTGAATAGCCAATAGCTGATAGAATGTGCATAATAGAGAGTTAAATAGCAAAGGTGCAGTAGACAGGGTTGTGTAGGGGAATAATCCAAATTAAGAGTAGTGGCACTAGAATTTACTAATGGAGTTGACTAATCAGCTAAAGGAGCTCATTATCAGCTAAATAGGCCATACCCATTATTGTATTCTTAGCATGTGAGTCTTATGACGGTCTGACTTTGCTTATACTATGTTGAGTCTATGAACTTTGCTCTAAACCTGTAGATCGAACCTTCTATGAAGTGGAAGCCTTTACACTTATGCTGGTTTGTTGATGTGAGCCTCTTTCTTAACTACTATTTGAAGAAAGATATGAGCCTATTTCTTTACGACTATTTGAAGAAAGATATGAGCCTATTTCTTTACGACTAGCCCAAATGATGGCATCTTCGTGCTAGAACGATCTTCTCGTTAGATGCATTGTCTACTTGATGCAGGGAAATTTGAGGGAACTGTAAAATTAGTAAGAAATAAAGCCAAGCATAATTCAAAGAAACCTAGGGTTTCTTCTTCATACCCAAGCTAGGGTACTAAAAATCTAAGCTTTTCTCTCTTTCAATTTCTAAAAATATGGGGAATTGACCCCCTTAAGGGCCCACACACTTCTTATTTATTATAATTCAATGTTCAAAGACATTATATTTCCATACAATGATTAAAATGACCTGTGTATCCTAACTTAAACTTAAATTTTGTATTAACAGTTTGGCCCTTTGAACAGTTCCCGTGCACAATACTTGTGAATAGTACTTATGAAGTAAATAAAAAAGATAAAAATCCTAGAATTCCTAGAAAACGAAAAAACCCTAGAACTAAAACTGTAGTATACATCCTTTAAAGTTGAATAAAAATAAAAAATAAGAATAATTTTGCCCTCCATCATTCTCCCTTGGTTGGAGAAAACTCATCATTGAGTTTTGAAGTGTGCTAAAATGAAATTGGCGCTAGTCTGGCAACATTCTTCAACTCGAATATTATAAACATGATCTTGGGATTTATGAGTTATTGAACTAATCAAAACACAATGATTGTGCATTAGAACTGAGAAACCCCTGAGGAAAGGGTCATTTTATGTCGGTAGAATATTTTTGATCACATAAATTTGTAGAAATTGCATCACTTCAGCCATGTAACTCTACTAAATTTGCCCAGACTCAGCCCTAGAACACTCCACGCTTGCATCTTTGAGATCAACGACTAAACCAACAACTTCACCTATCAATTATGCGCTAGCTTGTACGCCAGATCCTCTTGGGCTGAAATATGACCATCTTTCCTATTATTGAGGCTCGCGAATTGTTGTGCCAGCTGCTGTACTTGCCTTTCTAGTTCCTCAATTCTGTTATCTATGGGATTACAGAGTGGATCTATGGAAATCCCCCTTCTACTGTCCCTTCTCGCTGCCATGGGTTCGCTAAAATCACAAACCCTGGACAAATAAACAACAAAAAATTGTTGAAATCAACAAGATCTTGGTTGTTTTAGCAAAATTTTGGCCAAAATCAGCAAAACCTAGACCTCCACTCTAACTTCCTTGCTTTGTTGTTGACCTAGGGCATTAAAAAAATGATGCTACAGTAACTCCGTATGGTGCTACAGTGGCTCCTTATGGTGCTACAGTAACTTCGTACACTGTTACAATACTTTCTGTGTAGATCGCAGGCTCTAATACCAATTTGATGTTGGGAAATTTGAGGGAACAGTAAAATCAGTAAGAGACAAAGTCAAACACAAGCATAATTCAAAGAAACTTGGGGTTTCTTCTTCATACCCCAAGGTAGGGTTCCAAAACCCTAAGCTTTTCTCTCTGTCAATTTCTAAAAATCTTGTATACAATGATTAAAGTGACTTATATATCTTGACTTAAACTTAAATTTTGTAATGATAGTTTTACCCTGTGAACAGTTCCCGTGGACAGTACTTATGAAGTAAATAAATATAAATAAAAACCCTACAATACCTAAAAAAACTAAATGGAAAAGTTTACATAGAGCCTAGGCTCTAAACAATCAAATTAGAGCCTACCTCAAAAATTTAACTAGAAGAGGTTGTTTTGATGCCCAAATATCCTCATAATGATCGTCTCGACATCAAGATGCATGGACTTGAGAAAAAAATGGACTTCAAGTTTTGGAAATAGTGCATCTTGTAATGTAGTTTTGGATCGTCAAATTTTAAGTTATTCAAGTTTTCATAGATCTGCTTAATCTACACTATTTTTGAAGCTTTAAATTTTATAATTAAAGATAAAAATATATTCTAAGGCTAGTTAAAGATTTCCAATATTGAAACCACATTTCTCGACACTATTTGAAGGCGGGCTCTAATTTGATTGTTTAGAGCCTCGGCTTTATACAAACTGCACCCAAAACTAAAAAACCCTAAAAATAAACCCCAAAACTAAAATATACATCCTTTAAAGTTGAATAAAAATAAAAGATAAGAATAATTTTACCTTCCACAAACTTAAATTTATCCACAACTTCAAAAACAATAAAAAAAATAAAAAAAATTATCCCATCCAAAAAAGCTTAAGATTCACCACCCTTTGTCACTACTGCCAATATGCAATTTCAGAGCATAGTACCTGTATTGAGGGGAATGGCTTGAACCGTCTTTCGTATGATTGCATGAGCACGCCTTTCTCCCATTCCCCTATTTGAAGATATATTATGAACTTCTACAAATTTATAGGTAGAGGCTTCTAATGGCTCACATCTGATCATAGTTATATTACATTTTTATCTCCATAAATTTGAGTTCCTTCTTCCACCTCACTTCCAAATTTGCTATCCTTTATTTTTTATTTTATTTCAGTAATTGGAAGCTAGTTTCCTTTATTTTGGTTTTTGTTCTAGAAGTTGTTATTTCCTAGTTTTGTATAAGGGCTACTTTTACTTAGTAACCAAGTTAAGCAAGTTAAGTTGTTTCTTACCTGTGTAGAGAAAAGATGTTGGGCGAATGGTAATTATCATAAGATATTGAAATATGAATGAAGTTTGCTTTTGTTTAATGGTATTGATTCGTCCTGAGGTGTTGGTGCATCTTTTCAATGGTCTTGACTCTATGAGCCCTAGTTTTTGGTTGGTTTTGAAGCCGTTGCAAATTTAGGTCTCCTAATTGGCATATGGCATATGACTCCATATACAATTTTTTTTTTTCCCTCCATCATTTCTCTCTCTTTCTCTCCCAATTCCATTACCGTTAAAGAAACCTTGGGAAACCCTTCTTCTCCAATCTGAAATTCTCCTTCAAACCGTGGGAAAACCGGTTATCAGCTATCTTTATCCATATACCTTTCATCCCTAGCCTTTTTTATCACAAAAGCTACCCAAGATGCCCTCTTTCTATCCCTTTAACCAAAGGGATTGTCTACAAAGAGACCATGGGGCCGTTTGGATACCTGGAAATATATTGTCTGTGAATTATATTACTGGCGTAATACATTACTGCGTAATGCATTACCTATAAATGGATTGTTATTGTTTGAGTAGTATTTAGATGCAACCTAAGAAATACATTGTTATTATTTGGCTATGTCTGGACGACATATAGGAAATGCATTACCAACATTTTATCAGCACATGCCTATAAACTATCATTTCTTTCCTTTTTGTCACAAAATTCCACTGAAATGCAGAATTATCATTTCCTTCTTTTTTGTCACAAAATTCCACTAAAATACTGAATTAAAATCATCATCACACCATTCCAAAAAGATTTCTAATAATAACATTATCACCATTCCAAAAAGATTTTCTAATAATAACTTGTACCATTTTATAGTCCTGACATTATTTCCTACTTATTTTAAGTGCCTTTGGCACTTATATGCAATCACATATTTTCTAACATGACATTGGTTTCAGCATGATAAATCATTGGAACAATATGATTGGAATAACATGATTTTATTATGATAAGCTTTATTTTTGTTTATTTTTTATAGTAAGTCTTTCAAATGTCTTTCTGTATAATTTTAAATAAACGATAAATTTATGATACTAAATTCAAAATTTGTAGGGTACGAGTTAAAAAATGGGAAGAAGTTTGATTAGTAAACTAGAAGGTTTGGTAATTGTAGTATAAAAATTTTGAGGTATTGAAGGAGACTAAAGAGGTATGTTATTTCAATTGAGATTTTAGTAATCTCTTATAAGGATTATGTTGTGTGAAATGTTTTATTATGATTGTGTTGTGTAAGTTATCATTGATTACTGATTTTTATTTTTATATGACACTGATGTCTTCAGATGAGGGGATGAGCTTAAAAAGGGAGGGATCACATTGTGTTGTGTGAAACTCTTTATTATGATTGTGTTGTGTAATTTATCATTGATTGCTGATTTTTATTTTTATTATTTTTGTTTTTATATGACAGCTGATGCCTTCAGATAAGGAGACGAGCTTAAAAAAGGAGGGATCACCTAGTTATTATAAAGAGAGAGAGCTTAGAAGATTTTTTTAATTAGGAATAGGGTAGGCAAAAATGCATGTCAAAGATTTCCCAAATTTACCCGTCACTCTCGTAATGGATTTCCTGATTTTTGGGAAAATCTCGCGTAATCTCTTTCCATTTCCTTACGATTAAGTGTATCCAAACAATGGAAATGTCATATTTCTTTGTAATCTATTGTCACGTAATAGATTTTCAGGTACCCAAACGGTCCCTATGTATCTTTTGTACATGGAGGTCACAATCATTCTTGTCCGTTAAATTTTCAAAATGGGTGGTTGTAAGAGTGTCATTGAATAGACACAAAGTTTCAAAAAAAAAAGAAATTCTTGGACTTCGTGACTCACCTCAAGCCATCCAATGTGACATCTAATGAGTGGGAATGATTGTGACTTCCATGTACAAAAGATAAATGGCCTCTTTATAGACAATCCTTTAACCAAATCCTAAATTTTTCCTTAACCTCACTAAGTTTTCCCTCTTAGAGTTAGTCTAAGCCCTACCTTTCTTTAGACCTCCCATCAATATAGGAGATCTTAATTTACCAGTACCCCAGACCCTCCTTTCATCCTTGTATCTTGCTAGGTGGCTAAGTTTTAACAGCGTAAACCTTTATCAATCCCTTTGTCTCAAACCTTAAATTTTACTTTACCCACACCAAATCCTCCCCCATAGACTAGTCTGCTTTTACCCTCTTTAGACCTCCTAGCGCCTACTCCTACTCAATATAGGGGACCTTAGTCACCTTATATTCCACTGATCTTATGTCTTAGATATAGGCCCACTGATCTTATATCTTAGATAAAGGCCTCTAGGGCTTCATATTCTCATAGGAACCAACCCCCCATAGTCATATATATGTATATACATATACTTGTATGTATGTATGTGCATGTATCTATCTATGTTTAGTGTTAAAGAATGTGGATCTGGCCACCCAGATGGGCACCTATATCCCTAGGTGGTTCGTCCGGGGAGGTATGGGTTCTAGGCCCCATGAATGTGCTTTGAAGGGTTGGGTTGTATGTCAGACTCCCCAAATTGATCTTACAGACGACCATACGTTTGAAAAAACAAAAAGGAATACATTGTCTAAGACCCTCAGACTCTTAACCATGCATGAGTTTTAAAATTGAAATTGAATTACAAAAAGTCTAAAACTACAAAAATTGAAAGATGCCCATATCTTTAAAATCTAAATTCTACATCACCAGTGAGTCACTACCAACAAACAGAAAGGCACAAATCACAACTTACAAGTCTTACATAGCCAACAAAACTCATAAGTCTAAAGTCTAAAAAATATATCAAATATGATGAGCAGCGCCAACGATGCCTACCTCTCTTCTAATGCAAACACCATCAGATGCATTTGTTGATGATGCCATGCTCCCAGTATAAGAGTCGTCTCCCTCCATATATTCTTCCTTTTCTCCATCTCTTGTGAATCCGCCTCCTCATCCTCCTCTTCCTCCCTCACCCTCTTCAATCTCTTTTCTTGAGATTGAGATCTTGTGGCTCTCACGGGGTTTAATTGGCTTCCGGTTGCCTCAAGAATGTGCCTCCAAATCAAATCCTCTCTAGGGAATAATGGATCATCTCCAGCATTGTCCAATCACTCCCATGTACCATCTATGTGCATTACAGTAATGGGTCTATGTTCATTACAGTAATGGGTCAACTATATCAAGATCCATATACTGCTCCTTAAGCTTCTGATTATACTGATTGATAACAATGTTGTCCAGTCTTTTTTGCTTGAGCTTGTTTCTTTTTTATTTTTATTTTTATTTATTTATTTTATGTATTTATTGAATCAAGCATGATGCATGATTACAACTTAAAAACTAAATTAAGCGGACAATCAGTTAAGTTAAGAAATTGCCATCTCAATCAACTAAAGTTGCAATTGCAACGAGTTAAGCTGCATGTCAAGCTCAATAAGCGAATGGCCATCTTATGCAGTTACTGGCACTTTGCCTTTGATTAGTCTGCCATGAACCTACATTACAATATTACATAAAAATAAGTAGAGTATAATAATATCTGATCATATTTAGAAGGCAAATTAGATCTTGGAAATTAGACTTAGAACTAAGTACTCTAAGTCACAAATTCACAGTCAAGAAACAAATTTTACTTTGTTTGGAAGGAGTGTTTCCTTTGCCTTATTGCCAATTCGGTGCCAAGTGTCCCCATCGATAATATTTATTTGTCCATCTCCCTTGACACTTTTTGTTCTTTAATACTAGGGACGAGTATCATTAAGCACTTGTTGACTGTAGATATAAAGCATCCCATAATATCAATATGAGGAATATCCTAGAATAAGTAAGGTTAAGATGATACCCTGTTGGGTGAATGGGCCTGTCTCTAACTATGAGCTCCAAAATTCTTGCCATTTTTTTTCCTGGCAATCTTCATTGGCTGGTGAATATGATCCATAGCCGGCTTCTTTCATTGTCGACAATGTGCAAAACCTTCAAAGGCCTATAAGGCTTGGACAACCCTGTTCCAAAGCTTTGGTGCTAAAACTATGTCAGCCATTGGCTTCCCATTGTCTTATCCACTTTCTTTGAACCACTCTTCAGATACAAACATAGCCCTGAGTTTGTCTTTTTGGGTAAAATAGGCTGCAAAGACAAATAAGAGGCGGCATATCTAGTCACTGGGCCATACCATGTCCCTCTTATCTCGGAACCTCCTCCTACTGGCCAACATATACGTGTGGTTGACTGGTTATATATGAATACCGTGATGGCTTTTGCTTTCTTAGGAGTTGAGGCTACTACTTTCATCTTACTAATCGCCTTAAGCATGATGTTAATGTAGTGTGCCACACATGGTATCACAAAATATCTCGCTTTTTGATCTCCAATATTCCTGCGGCCGCAATGGTGCTGCAGCCATGTCTGTAACAACCTAAAATACATGACTTTCTCTAGCCTCTTTAATGCATTTTTCCACCAAATAGAGGATAAATACCACACCATGAATCCTATCTGATGCATCAATGGATCGCAAGATTGTTGTCCCCATTCAATAATTTACCTGAAGTTCATAGTACTCCTTTTCCTATTATCGGTCCTTGTGTGGGTCATTATAGTAATCCCATATTTATCCCATGCATCTCTATGTGTCTTGAAATAATCATGGGTGAGTTGCACCTCTTTTTCAAGTAGGTGCTCCTTAAGTTCATAATAATAGGAAAAAAGAGGTTAGGGGCACAATTATAGGGACAATTATTTATAAAAAAGAGGTATGAGGGCAATCTTTTGTTTGGCATGAAGAAGATATATGATGTGGTTTCTTTGCCGTCTTTTCTTAGGATTTCTTGGAAGTGTAGTCTCAAGTCTTGGAGGAGGTTGAGTTCTATTCATATTTAAATGCTGGTTGATGTTAAAGAGTCTTATATGGGGATGCTGGTCAGGCCCATGAGTTCAGTGGCCAGCCTTTTCAAGAATATGGCCATAACCATGGAGAGAAGAATTAATTGATGACACTTCTTAATTCTCCCAGTTATGCAGTAATCATCTTAGGAGTACAAATTTCACCCACGTCTATTTTGGGTGATTTGAAATACCCTTTGAAGATCTTCTGAATTTACGACTAACGACTATTTCTATGCGTTTTATTTGAATTTTCTATTTTCGGCCTTAAATCTTAGTCTAAAGCATAATGATGAATATTATGAGGAGTTTGGCACTAAAATAGCATAATTGTTTTTTTAAGGTTTATGGGTTCGGTGAGAGACGGAGTAAGAAAGAGTGTTTTAGGCTTCATGTGCTTGGGTTTCAAATTATGGTTTAGAGTTTTATTTTCTTATATGTATTATGGGTCCATGCAAGTGGAGATTGAATTATTATTAAATTTGTGTTGGAACTTTTGTGTTTCAGACCTATGGAGCTCATTTGATTGGTGCACAATCTCCCCCTTCTGTGAAATTCTTGCGCTACCCAATTCTCAATGCATCGCAAAGTCAACGAGTGTTTAAGAAGTGTTCATTGAAGCCTTGATTGTGCTTCAATAGTTTAACTGGTTTGTCAGTAAGTTGTGTAGAAACGAAAAATAATCCACGAAAACAAGAAAGAAACACACACAAAAGAAAGAGACAACCAACCACAACGCAAAGATATACGTGGTTCGGCAACGTGGCTACGTCCACGGGAGATGAGAGCTTCTTTACTGGCATTGGAGAATAGGGTTACAATAGCTCTCTTCCTCACGTCTCTTTGTTCTTTCTAATTACAAAGCAATCTCGGTTTTTTCCCTTAACCCTAAAAAGAACCCCCATCGCTACAATATATATCGAGTCCCAGATGGATGGTACAAATTACCGAAATAACCTTATACGGATATTCGAGATTTCCTCGGGGACTGCCGCCCCCGAACCCCTGCAAGGGCCGAGTCTACTTGTGCCGAACACTCCTCCAGGCCTCAAGCCCTTCGGGGCTTCACCCCTCCGAAGTTGTCCCTTTGACTCTGCCTTGACAAATGTATTTTTTCAAAATACAGGTCATAAATCCCTCAACAAGTAGATCTAGTGGGTGAATGCGTGCATATTTATTGCCAAGTCTACAATCGTATGTATGGACCTCTAAGGTGCTCAGGTGTTAGATACTTAGTTAGCTTTTTTCCTTAAAAAGTTATGGCTCAATCTTCCATCATGCATTGGGGTTAGGTTGGGTGTGTATATTTGAAGTATGTTCCTTATAGGGATGGAAAAAAGGCTTTCTATTTTTGGATAATAGCATATTGCTAGGGCAAACATGGAGTATACTTTTACTTCGAAATTTGTTTCCAAATGCTTTAAGGAGGCCTCCTCCACCTCGAAAGTCCATTTTTATTGATTGAAGCGATGCGTGTTGAGATAGGGGTAAATTGGTAGCTGCTGTAGCACTGAGGCAACTATTTAATATATAATATTTTAATAATATTTAAATAAATATATCTATATATTTTTAATTATAATATTGAATAATGCATGTATATATTAACATATTTACAAAATATATATAAATGCCAAACATATGAAATTCATTACACAATGCTTTTTAAACGTGTTAACAAACATGGAGAAAAGCATATGTAAATATTTTTCCTGGGGAAATATTTATGCACCAACCAAAGGTGCCCAAATCGTTGAAGAATGTTGGAAGACTGGTTCTGGAAACCATATGAAGGAAACTTGAAAGTTTTAGGACTTCCGTTCATACTTGCTAAGACGTAGTGATAGGGAGGATCACAAGCTAGATGAACAAGAAAGAGCAGACCATGTTATCATAGTAGCATGTCCAACTCGTGGCTTAGGGATGCATTTTGATGGTATTGATCATCTCACGGTAGCCTACTCCACTACACCTTAGGCTGCCAGTTTCGGCTTCCCTCCCTTCCCCCCTCCCTCCCTCCCTCTCTCTCTCTCTCTCTCTCCACTGGTTTCTGCTAGCAGAGGTCATAGAGGCTATGCTAAGAAGTTCGAATTGATTTCTCATTTTAGGGCGCAAAACTTGAATTTTTTATGCCTTTTTTATGGACAAGTTGCCTTTTTTATGGACAAGTAGACACCATAGTCTTGAATGCATAACCAATGGACCATATTATAATAGTATAGCTATATTAGTTTCATCTCTGGATGCATATTTTCTAGTTAGTTATGATAGCCATTCTTCAATCCTTTCTACTGGAGGCTCACATCTTTTGACAATTATGCGAATGGCTCTCTCGATCTGTTCCAGTTATAATGTTTTTTCTTTTAGTCCTTGTCTTAGTGGGATATACACATGCTCCAATACGAGGGTGTTGGGCCATGTATTTGAGAGATCTACCCAGTGTTCCAAAAAACGGCCTAGTCGCATCACCCAGGCCTAGGCGGGAAAACTGGGTGGTCTCCTTGGCGCATAGGGCCTAGCCTTGGGTGGCCGCCCAGGGGCGCCCAGCCTAGGGTGAAAATGCCCCTCGTTGAGGGCTTATTTTATTTTTATTTTTTATTTTTAAGTTAAGTATGTAAATGAAGGGGTTTAGATTGATATCAACCTAAACCCCATTTGAACAATTTTTACTTTTGAGGGTTTTTTTAGAACTATTAGAGGGTTTTTTTATAATATTTTCCTATTTTTACTATGTATGGATTATGGAGTACATGGAGTTTGGATTATGGTATGGACTATGGATTATGGATTATGGTCTAAAGGTTTGAAGTTTGAAGTTTGAAGTTTGAACTTTGATTTTTGAATTTGAAATGTATGGAATTATGGGCTAATGGATTATGGATGGACTATATGTTATGTACAATTAATGGGAAAGTATATAATGAGACCATTTACCTTTGGTACTAGATGGTCACAATTAATCTTGACCATAAGATGTGAAATTGGGTGGTTGCATTCATTTCATTGACCAAGCTCAAAGTTCAAAAGAAATTTTTTTGAACTTTGTGACACACCCAAGCTATCAAATGTCACATCAAATTGTTATAAGTAATTGTGACGTCCCTGTACCAAAGGGGAATGATCTCATTGTATACAATCCCATAATTAATGTGTTATATGTCTCAACACAAAATGTGACCCTAAAATAGTTAGATGGTTAGATATTCCATGCGTTTTTTGACTAGGTGCCCGCCTAGACTCCCCGGCCGCCTCGGCGTCGCCCGATGTGTTTTGGAACACTGGATCTACCATATGTACTTATTGCATCTGTCTGAGTCCATTGACTAATTGGATTGCATTGTTCGATGTAACCTTGAATTTTTATTTTTGCAGTTTGAGCCTAACTTGCCATTTAAAAAGAATTGTTAACTTGCCATTTAAAAAGAATTGTAAAGAAAAAGAGGGCCTGAGTTCTAACTTCTAATCCAGCCTATTTATATTCAGACAAAGGAGAAAAGAAATTATAGTTATTTTTGTTCCATTTCTGAGATGCAAGACACTAAAGATGTCTGGGTAGCTTTCAAAAAGATAAATAAAAAAAAAGAATACTTATGTTGTTTGTCTTCTATTTCTGAATTACAGGTTACTAAAGAAATCAGTGGAGCTCAATTCTCAAAAAAAAAACAAAAAAAGGTTGAGCAGTTCTAGAACAAGAAATGGACCACCAACAAGGTCAAGGACAACAACCCCCACCAGTCATGGGCATGGTAACTGGGGCTCCACCACCAATGCCCTATCCTTCTTACCAAACCTCTCAGGTTGTTGGTGCCACCTCTGCAGGCCCCGGCTCACCCCTGGGCCAGGTGGGCCCCGCCCAATTTGGCACTAGCGCGCCCCACCTCCAACACCCGCTAGCATACCAACACCTGCAACACCAACAACAAGCCCAACAAGCCCACCAACTCCAGCTCTTTTGGGCCAACCAACTCCAAGAAATAGAGCAAACCACGGACTTCAAAAATCATAGTCTTCCTTTAGCTCGAATAAAAAAAATCATGAAGGCTGATGAAGATGTACGCATGATCTCGGCTGAGGCCCCTGTTGTGTTTGCAAAGGCTTGTGAGATGTTCATCTTGGAGCTTACATTGCGTTCATGGATCCACACTGAGGAGAACAAGAGGCGCACCCTGCAAAAGAATGATATTGCGGCAGCTATCACACGAACTGATATCTTCGATTTCTTGGTCGATATTGTCCCAAGAGATGAACTCAAGGATGAGGTTATAGCGGCTGGCCTTCCAAGGCCTGCAGGCCCGGGTCTGGCGGTTGGGGGTCCACCGACTGATGCCATGCCTTACTATTACATGCCTGCTCAAGCCCCACCACCCAATGTAGCCACTATGGTGGGGAGGCCGGTGGGTGAGCAAGGGCTATATGGGCAGCAGCCCCGACCGTTTGTCGGCCAACAGGTATGGCCCACTCAGCCCAATCAGCAACAGCAGCAAGTTCCGGAGCAAGGAAGGGGAAATAGCGGGTAATTGAGTTGGTGAGTCTCTTTATGGTCAGGCGATGTGGCCTCCTTGGTTCTTTTTCTTTCCCTTCCTTTTCTTTGGGGGTTAGATGATTTTGTTCTTTTTTCTCTTATCTTTCTGGTAACTTTTTAGATCGTTTTGTTTTTCTGTTTTCTTATTAGGGTATATAGGTGGGTGTTATTGTTTCTCCCATTGCTACAAGTACTTCTTGTCTCTTTAGATTCTGAGTTGCTGGGTGTGTTCTATATTCTGTCATCTTTGGGGTGATTATTTACATGAGTTGTCTTTTTTTTCTCACAGGTGCAAGTACGTTGTAACTTTTCGTTTATTAGGCGTTTGAGTTGAACTGCTTTTTGCTGTAACCATTGTTGAAGAATTTGGACGAAGCTGATCTAGCGAGCTAGTTATGGCAATATCTAATTTTTCATTTTTGTTATTTTCTGATCTCGTACATTTTCTGGGCAACAAGTTCAATGGGTTTCTTGTTTCTTCCTTGTTACAAGCTACTTTTGTCTGTTTAGTTTTTTGGATGTTTAGTTGAACTCTTTTCTTGGGTGTATCCATTGTTGAAAAAATAAAGGAAGTACCTCTGGAAACATGCCTGGTTAGATTGAGCACTTTCAATTCTTTGCTGCATTTTGTGACATTTTTTGGGTCACAAGTTGCAATTTCTGTTATTTGTTCTTCTTTTCATGGATAAACTATTTAGTTGGGCTTTCTAGTTTCTCCTGCCACAAAATACTTTGGCCTGATTGCATTCCCGAAATATGGGGAAAGTAGCATCTGATCGAGCGGTCCTTGTGGCAATTTCTTGTTTTTTCTTTTTGCTGGAAGCTCTGCCTGTTTTGTTTCTTGATCATCCAATTGAACTGTTCTTTTTAGCTTTGGGTATTAATTATTTTTAAAAAGCAAAGTGGTCAATCTATTGGTAGGTTTCTTACGGCATTCTCCCCCTTCTATTACCTATCTCTTTCATTTTTATTTATGTATTTTTTGTTTTTGGGATTACAATCGTACTTGGTTTTTATTGTTTCTCCTTTGCTAGATTTTTATCTTCAAAGTCGTTTAATTCAACTTTTTTTTTTTGGGGTGAACTGTTGAAAATCAAGGCGATGCATAAGAATCAACATGCCTAGTTTGTTTGACAGTTGACGAGTTTCATATTGCATCTTGTGTTGTATTGTGAAGCTGTTTGCAGTGTGGTGTATGCATGTTCTAATCTATTTGAGCTAAATTTTCTTGTTTGATGTTTAGAAAATGGGCCTGCTGCATATAAGCCTGATGCAGATATCATGTAATTCGTAAATATTTTCTTGCTTCTGAAACTTGCCATATGTATATGTGTACAAGGAATGCATGTCCGCCATGAAATGACCGAAGCAGTTATCAGTTTTATGTGTAATGTGGAGAGGACATTGTATGCCATGCCCTTCCACCTTATGTTTGCGGTCCTTAACGAATTAGAATGTCTATTAAAAGGCGAGAGGGCATATCCTGTCACTTACCCAAAAAACAGAGGTCATATCCTGTCACCTTCAATTTGAGTGGCAATGCTGAATACTCGTGCATTTTTTGCAATCACTTGAGACTTCCCATGAACAGTTTTGCTGGATTCTCTCACGAAGATGTTCAAATATTTTTTAAAAAGGCAAATTTATGTAAATATCTCCTATATTTTGCACTCATGTCCCACTTTTTATCTTGTATGTTAAAAATTCATTAAATTCCTTAGTTTTCTCTCTTCTCCAAAATCTTTTATTCAATGAATATTGAATTTACTCAAATCAGAAATGCCTTCATCAATCCAAAGTAGATTTTAAAAGAGGGAAGGCTAGAACAATTGGGCTCAAGCTCTCCTCCCTTCACCCCCCTTCTCTCTCTTGTCAAACCTGTCTCTCTCTCTCTCATCATTCACAACTTTATTGTCTACTCAAAATTTTAATAGCCCCCAAATACTCAAATGTCCCACCATAATACCACTCACAGTTGAGCCATTACATTCCAATTGTGATTCATCATGGATTCGATTCTTTCTATAACACCTACTTTTATTGGGTGGAAATTGCTAGAGATGCCATAGAAAGAAAACAAGAACTCGGTGACAGAGAGAAGAAAGAAAAAGACAATTTTGCTTAAATCTAGAAATATATGATACCCAATCAATTATTTAACCAAAGAAAACCATTAAAAAGGCACAAAGTAGCAAAAAGGAAGAGAAAGGGTGACCCATGTTAAGTGAGCTCTTGGTTTTAACTCTTGAGCTCTTGGTTTTAACTTGTGTGTTTTACTAGTTGTCTCTTGATTTGGATTGTTGTTTGTACAAGAATTCTTTTGTATTAGAAAGTAATTTGTGGAAATCCCTTGTCTATTCAAGAATTATTTCCTAGAAAAAAAAATCGATGGAAATCCGTTTTCTTACCAATCAATGGAAATACTCCCAAGGAATTTGTGGATTTCCAAATTGGTTTTCAAATAGAAGAAAGAAAAAATGCAAGCCACAAATCGTGGAATCTATAAACCGTTTTCCTCCCTACGTCGAGAAAAATCAACTAATTTTCATCAGTCCCACCAACAATATAACATGAAACCAAATCCATCAATATAAAGGTTGTTTTGTTCGTAAAAAACTTACCTTGAAAACATCAATTCAAAGAAGGACTGTATACAATGAGACTATTTATTTTTTATATGGGGAGGTTACAATTGCTTACAATCATTTGATGTTAAATCTTATAGCTTACGTGTATCACAAAGTTTGAGAAATTTTTTTTGAAAGAAACTTTTGGCTACTAGAGAGAGAGATTAGGAAAATTGTCTCATGCGAGTTGGACCGCATTACTACATATGCGGTCCAAAAAGTGTAAAGCACCCACCTTAAAAGATGGATGCAAGTAGTTGTTCCATATAAAAACAATGGAAACTAATGGTCCAAATGTTTTTCTTACTAAAATTATTATTTGTTTTTAAAATTTATTTATTTATTCATATCTATGATCTCCATGTTAGAGATTACATGTCCTTAAAAATTATGTTAAAAATCTATTTAAAAAATAAATCTATTAATAAGTTTGCATTTCTACATATGTGGACTTGACCGCATAGAAACCAAATCCGAAAAATTATGAGTATAGTGAGAAACTAGTGAAGTAATTATAAGCAGAGAGAGATGGAAGTAGTGGAGTAATTACGCATGGTGTTCAAAAAAAAAGAAAAAAGTAGTGGAGTAATTTGTGGAATAGAAAAAGAGGTAGTGGAGTAATTATGCTGTGAGAGAGAGTAATAGTAATTATGGAGCAGAGAAAGAGAGGACATAGGAGAGAGAGATTGGTGGTGGAGTAATTATGGGGTACCTCGAAACATATAATGCATTCAGCGTATTATACGAGTTTTAGGAGTTCATGTAAAAATGGGTCACCTCTTAAAAATCCATTTTCGAGATGGATTTTTGGATCTAATTTTTAGGAAAATTATTACAAATATACTTTAATTTTTATTTATTTAGAAAAAAAAAACCTAACTTTCATAAACCTTATCCACACCATTTTTCTTTAATTGTGGGTAGTATATGATCAAAATAACCTTCACGGTAGTCGTATTACCATGAAATTACCATTATGGTACTTTAATTACCATAATGAATACTCCATTTTATAATGTACTTAGAATACTGTAATGAATACCCTTTTTATACGGTAGAAAAACAACCATAATTGTTGCTAGAAGGAAAAAAATGAAAAAAAAAACTGAATATAGAGAAATTATCACAAATATACCTTTAATTTTCGCCTATTTAGAAAAGAAAAGTCAACTTTTATAAACCTCATCCACATTTTTTTTCTTCAATATTGGGTAGTATGTAACCAAAATAACTTTCACGATAGTTGTATTACCATGAAAACACAATTACGGTACTTTAAGCATTGTAATGAATATTGTATACGGTACTTAGAATATTGTAACAAAACTTAACATTGTTACAGTACTCGAATTACAGTAATAATCGGCCAAGTAAAGAGAGAAGCATATTCGGAATCGTGGAAAGGGAGAGAGAAGCAGAGTCTGGTGTGGGTTGGATTGTATTTTTGCATATTGTTTTATGCGGGCTGGATTGCATTTCTACATATGCGGTTCATAAATGTAAAGCATTCATCTTAAAGATGGATAGAAGTAGGTGTTCCATCTAAAAAAATGAAAACTAATGATCCAAATATTTTCTTAGTAAAATTATTATTTCTAATTTTTAAAATTTATTTATTTTTTCATATTCATTATGTTTATGTTAGAGATTACATGACTTTAAAAGTTACCTCTTATCCCTTTAAAAAATAGATTTATTTAGAAGCCCGCATTTCTACATATGCGGGCTTGACCGCATAGTAACCGGGCCGACACTTGCATTTCAAATTTCCAAGTCAAGATGAGGCTTTACTTATTAATAATTATTTTGATGGGGCTGCATCTCTGTCCAACCATTTTCCTTTTGATTTTGGGCAGGACGTCCCTCTCATCAATCTCTCTCTCTCTTCCCCACGTTACTCTCTCCCTCTCGTCTCGCTCCATTGCTAACGCAGAGCCTCTCTCTCGTGTAGGGTATCTTTCTAATTCTCTCTCCTCTGTTTCTGTCACTGTGCCCAAATCTAACTCATTTCTTATAATCCTAAAATCTCCTAAATCCCTCAAAGAATCGATCAAGCCAAGCCAAATTCTCAAGCATAAGGTACTTTTTTTTTGTAGTGAGCTTTGCAGGGATTTTCTATTTTTTTTTCCTGTAATTTTGCTGTTATTTGCAACTAATGTTTGATTAGCAAGGAATGAGACCTCTGTATATAGTTTTGTGGTTAAGAGTGATTTAAATAGCATTATATTGATTTATGAATATATTTGTTGTGTTTTCATGGAGTTTGCGTTTTTATGTAAGCTTTGATGGTTTTGCGTGATCTAGGGATTTTAGAGTGAGACTGAGCTTCGATTAAAAGAAAATTGGTACTGAGCTTCTCATCTCTATTTCCTCACGGTTTTTTTTTTTTGGTTTTTGTTTTGCTTGCTAGTGTTTTCTTTTGTCAGTGTGCTTATTGTATGTTGGACAGATTTGGAAGTGGTTTTTTATGGCCCTGGTATCATGGCTATTTAAGGATTGTTCAACCTTTTAAGACACTGGATTCTATTTACTTATTTTATATTCGCTGCATATTCTAGTAAGCAATGGAATTTTTTCATGAAACTTCTGTATTTTCCTGGCTGAGTCATTAAGAAATGTCTCATTATTTGCTTCAATCTTGGGAGTCTTTAACATGGAGAACGGAAATATGTTTTTATTATCCCACAGATTAGGAAACTTTGAGTTCCAAAACTAGAATATGAATATGTCTCCAACTTGTCAGCAGCAAAGCAGCAGCAGCATCATCATGATCATAAGATCCTTTTCCCAGCTATTTGGGGTTGGTTACACCAATCCTGGTCCGCCCTCTATCAAGGGTCATACCTGAGGTCATAAGTCCCCATATTCTGGTATAGCACGTTGCTTGCGGTAGCATGTTCCCCTAGTATAAGAAGATAACATAGATTTAAGATTCATGAAAATTTTTGGCAAAGTTTTAGGTTGGCTACCTACCTAACATTACCCACCTCCTATATTGGCAAATTTTTTAGAAGTAGTGACTTCTATACCCAAGGACTACTTAAAGGGCCTGAAGTCCTTTATATTAAATTCTTGGCAAAGATGTGTCTTGAGAGAGGATATGTTGTCAATATCATCCCCTATTACCACAATATCATCCCCTATTACGACAATATCATCAACATAGAGAAATAAAGTAGTACCTTGTGGTCTCCTCTTTATAAAGAGGGAATAATCGGAACTGCTTTTGTTGAATACTATGGAAATCATGGGATTGCTGAATGGAATGAATGACTGCTTGAGGCCATAAAGAGCCCTTTTCAGCCGAAAACCTGCTAGAAGGCTCTAGAGAATCTGGCAATGGCAGCATCTTTTCTAAGTCCCCATGAAGGAAATCATTTATGACATCCATTTGGAAGAGACAGCACCCTTTGTGGCAGCAACGGATAGCGAATTCTAAACAGTTGCCATCTTAGCAAGGGGTGCAAAAGTCTCTTAGTAATCAATTCCGTACTTTTGCGCAAAGCCTTCAGCCACAAGGTGGGCATTGCACCAGTCAATACTTTGTTCAAGCTAAAATTTGAGCTTGTAGACCCATTGGTTCCCTTTTGCCATATTTCTTTTCCGGGGGGGGATGGAGATGTCAACTATGACCTAAGTATCATTTCTTTCAAGAGATTGAATTTCTTCCTCCATTTATCTTTTAAACTTTGGGTTTTTAATTTTAATGGCTTTCTCAAAAGTTCTAGGTTCTAAGACAAACTTAACAAAAGAAAGCTAAATGCTGTTATGATGAAAAATGGCAATATTAGAAACAAAATGTTAAATAGGATGAAAGACTTTTTGGTTTTCATAGAGCAACTAGAATATCTAACTATCTAAGTAAGATCGACAGGAGATACCCAATGACAAAGGCTCGGACCCAGTTGATTCATAAAGAGCATTAATCACTGGACCATTAGTTATTACGGCATCCTTAGTGATCGAACACCTTGGTCTTCTTGAATAGGTCAAGATGGGACTTTCTGTTACACGTTTGCTATACTGAGGTACAGAAGAGGGCATTGTGCCAAACGCTTCTATATTGATGAATCTAGACTATGATTCTCCCTTGCTTTTCAACTTGAGGCTCGATCATTTTCGAAATAACTAAAATATCAAGGAAAGTCGCATGTTTTGACATAGTGTTTCTTCTTCTTGGGTCACATGTGTGAGAATATTCCAAAAGTTGGTAAGCATAGTGTCTAAAAGAGAAATAGAATGCAACATATTCTTAAGGATATGACCTAAAGGATGTTCCAAACAAGTATGCCAAAGATCTCCATCGTGATTATCTTCCAATACTAACGACGTCGGTGCCTTTTTGAAGATGTAGAGACCATTTCTTATGCCCCTCCCCAGTCATCTTCTTGGTGCTCAAGCTCTAGAAGACACCACGAGAAACAAAAAGTTTCACTACAATTTAGTTTTTTAATAATGTTGATGGATAGTAAGTTGCATAGGAAGAAGGAACATGATGGACTTGTGAAGGACTCAGGGTAGGAGTGAGATTAATGGGATCTACATCCTTATTGGATGCAATAGAGCCGTTAACAAGGGTAACAGTCGTGGAATCATCATGGTTTTTCTTTAGTGTGGGTAAGTACAGTCTATAAAACAATTGGAGGACGCAGCAAGAAGGGAGTGGCGATTACTTGTCTCCTGAGACATAGCTACACTTGTAAAGAGTTTAATGGATTTCTTTCTCTCGAGGAGCGGAATGAGTTGACTGATCATGCTTGTTAAGTGTGTCAATTGGTGGGTTGTGACCTTGACTAGACTAGTAGGTGTGATGCTAGTCTCCCGCCCAGCACCTATCATTTGTCCAGCCGAATATATTGCCACATCTAGGTCTAGTGGCTGAACTCCGTTCACACTCCCTACACTTTTCTTCTCTTTGAAGAAGAGCACACACAATGTTAACCAATGGTAATTTTTTCAGCAGATAATACATGAGAATGTACGATCTTATAGTCATCATTAAGGCTAGCTAGGAGTTCGAAAATATTCCTCTTCTAAAATTGCTTTTGCAATTTCAAAAGGCATTCAGACACTTGCATGGTGAGGGCTAAAGTCCCTCCCACATGCCTTTGAGTGCTCCATAATATTCTAACAGAGATTGCTCTCCTTGAGATTGTAAAGCTATGTCTCCATAAAGCTGGTACACTTGGGCAATATTATCTTTCTAAGAACACTTGTCTTTTTGGGGCATCCCATATTTAAGGGGCCAAATCAAGGAAAAGTAATCCATATCAAATGGCTTCATCTATAGAACCTAGAATCCATGTCATAATAAGTGCATCTGATGACATCGACTCTTCATATTTGGTTGTCCAAGGATTAGGGCACTTATATGTTTCAATCACGTATTTTATGTTAAACTATCATTGTGATCGACTTAGCCCATGCAAAATAGTTTCTGTCATATGCACTTGACAGTGACAATTTGCATGCCCCATTGGATCCTCTGAGGATGAATTCCTTTGATCTACCATTTAATGGACAAGATAACCTCGTAGCAAAAATATGATAGACAAAGCTCAGCCAAAGATGATATTGCCAGCTTGTTTAATCTCCAAACACCTAAAATAGAATTAAATATTCAGTCAAAAGGCACAGGTGTTTTAATCACTTGTTTAATCACTGCAAAAGTCTACAATATGCATGTTTGCTAATGTAATCACTATTACAATAAAACTCATCATGGTCTGTACTAAAGCCTTAAACCCAATATCACACCAAGAGTAAGTATGTTATTTTTTATTGATAAGAAAACATTTATTATTGATGGCACACTTTTGTATTTTACCATAACCTCTTTATATAAATGATTTGGCCTTTTGAGCATATCTTCTATTTAGTGCATGCATGGGCCTTTGAACCTGAATAA
Organism: Amborella trichopoda; assembly: GCF_000471905.2. The sequence continues at coordinate 319,270 of NW_006499920.1, read as the reverse complement.
AAAACACATTGGAAACTCTTGAAGTACTCCATTTTCTCTTGCATAACCTCAATACATCAACAAGTTTCATACCAATACTCATTACTGCTATGCTAGATAAAGGGATGCAGACCTCAACCCAATTTTTTATCAACAATGTACCAAGAGTGCCCATTTTGATTGCCTGCATGATAGCAAGATAGGAGGTTCTAGATCTCCCATCTAGTCAAAAACTTTTCAGTGACCTCTTTATCTTACTAGCAAGTTATAATATTGCACATAATGTCTATGCCATAGTTGGGAAAAGGCCCCAAAATCTCACATGATCACATCCAACACGTTATATGCTTTAACGCACCAGACCTAATCATGGATATCTTTTTTAATTGGGCATGCTATTGAAATCTACTCTAGCACAAGCACCTACTTTTCAACCAACAATACCACATTTCTACAAAGAACCAGAAGCAAAGATCATTCCGACTCCAGGCACTTAATGAACTCATCTTCAGCTTCAATGAAGTCATTCCAACTTTTATGAACTCACTTTGAAAGAGCATCTTCAGCTTCCGGCCTCACTAGAAGACCTAAATCTCCACTTATTCGCATTACACAGATGTAGTGCAAGATGTTAGAGACCGGACCAGTGGTTGAACCAATGGGGGCACTGGTCAGGTTGGATTGGTTGAACCAAACAGGTTTACTGTTCCCAGTCAAGAAAATAAAATTGTATGACATTTGAGCAGCAATAGTTCTTTGCTCAATCGAACAATATACAAGATGTTTTGAACTCAGCAACGAAGAACAAAGTGTTAAGCTAGGAAATGATGAGCTTCTAGCAGCAATAAATCATGGGTCAAGGTAAACTACCGATGCTTCACCTGACAAATAAGGTTACAGCCACTAATAGAAATAAGATAGTGGTAGAATAGAGAAATCAAAGATAAGGCTTCATCCCAACCGATATCCTTTTGTCATGTGTTAAGGAGACAAATGTTGATGCAAACGTTTTGGCTAATGAATGTGTTTTGCATATGCGTTTTTTGTTCGTAGAGATTCTGTGGTGCTTTAGATGCTGCCTCAGCAGCCCATAACCATTTACCATCATTAACAAAAACTCATTACCGACCCAAACAAAGTGGAGAAATGCAAGTGGCAATGACTCATATTCACGCTTATGGAGACACATGATCGAGGAGTCTCAAGGAAGGATGGGTGGATCTAATCACCGAAAAGTGTGGTAGCTAGGGCAGTGAGGTACAACGCCAAGGGTTGTAGGTCTCCAAAATCAGAAATAAGATCAAAATCAAATAACAATTTTCATGGAGGAAAGAGGTCAAAAGTTCTTCTAGTTTGAATAGGAGAAATGACAGGTGTGACTGTGCAAATGAGTTTCCGACCAAGGTGCTAGATCTGTTTACAGTAAACAACCAATACAGGAAAATGAAGAAATTTTCAGCTAACTCTGATGATAGCATGAAAAGGATCCACCCCAATTACGAAACCTTTTACTGAAGATACAATGAACTACTCAGTAAGTCATACTCTCAATACACTAATGTCCTTTAACTTAGTGAAGCCATATCTTCAAAATTTGCACAAAAGACAAATGAGCAACTTTCACAATCACTATTGTCTGGTACATATTAACTTTCACAATCACTATTGTCTGGTACATATTAATTGAAACAGTTAAAGGAGACCTAATCATCATAACTCTCAAAGTAACAATCTTCATGATCACCAATACTATATCTAAAAGTGATAACCGACTGCATGGAGGTAAACACTAGACACATTGAAATTTCATCCAAAAATAGTGCCAAGAAAAGTTGATAACTGTGGCTATAATAAAAAAGAATATCAAATATTAAAATGTTAGGCTGTAAATTTTTACCAAAAGGAGTCAACAGAGAGAACCAAGGCCAGCACAGAAAACTCTTGGAAATACGCTGAGGTAGTTGTTGAGGGAGAGGCATTCAATCGCTCAAGTCTGTCCCTAGCCAGTCCATGAAACATATTTCAAGGAACAAAGTTCTCAATCGCGGTGAATAAAGAGGCTTCTGTTGAGGATAAGTTTAGATTGGAAGGAGGAAGAAGACTATGGCATCCCTCTTTTAGAAGGAACCTTTCAGAGGGGGAATCCGTTCAATTCCTCTCACTCTCGTCACTGCTGTACAAAACCTTTATTCCTCTTCAGGGAAGGGATAGGTTGGTGTGGTCCCTTGCTCTCTCAGGGGTTTTTATGGTGGCTTCCTTCTATAAAAGCTCACCCAACCTCCTACTTTCCCTCTCAACCCTACCTCGATTCTTTCTCAGGTGTGGCAGACCATTGCGCCTCCAAACCAAATTTTCAATTGGATCACAGGTTCAAGCAAGGTTCTCACTGTAGATCACGTACAAAGAAAAGGGATCCCTGTTCCTAATAGGTGTATCATGTGCTTGTGCCAAGAGGAATCTAATAACCATCTGTTCCTGTATTGTAACGTGGCCCATAGTTTATGGAGTCAACCTCGACGACTGTTCGGGGTGCAGTGGGTTCTACCTCCAACTGTTAAAGACCTCTTCTCTTTGAACTTGGCCGCGCACTGGCCAAAGGCAGGCAGAATCCTATGGAAAGCAACAGTGGCAGCAACAATTTGGACTATTTGGAAAGAAAGGAACGCCTGAATTTTTCAGGGACAGGCTTTTCCTGGCCCTTCGCTCTTCTTTAAGGTTACATCCTTAGTAACCTTTTGGGCGTCAAACCATCTCTGATTCAATAGTATCCCTAGGGACTCCTTCCTCTCAAATCGGGAGCATATTCTACTCCACAACCCGAAGAAAAACAAAGTTAAATCTGCTTGGAAACCTCCTCCCCAAGGAGCAATCAAAATAAATTTTGACGGCTGCTCTTTAGGCAGCCTAGGCCACACAGGGGCAGGAGGGGTTTTTTAGAGACCACCTTCAAAACGTTATCTTCTCCTACTCGGAATATCTTGGCACCCAAGATTCACAGTTTGCCGAATCTATGGCTCTCCTTAGAGGTATACCGTGTTTTGATCGGTCTTGGGGACGGTCTCTCCTAGTGGAGGGAGGCGCTAGCAACATTATCTCTTGGGCTTCCAGGATTGCCCCCCCCCCCAATCGTCCCTTGGTATCTAGTGCCTATTTTTGATGAGATTGAGGATCTTTGCAAGGATATGCCAATCTTATGGGCGCATATCTCGAGGACGTCGAACAGGCTCGCCGATCAGCTAGCCAAGGACGAAGCCATGGCCAACGTAGATGAATAGGTACTTCCACAACTCTTTTTGGGTTGGGCACGAAGCACGCACTTCACTCGTTCTCCTCTCGGACGGGGCCTTTTTTGTTGTACTCGTTCGTTCATTTTTGCTTTATCTCTTGTACATTTTCTGATTACAGTGTAAGGGGATAATTTATAACCCCATTTTGTATAGGGTCCGAAGACCTAATTTTTTACCAGAAGTACCGGCTTTAAGGTACTCTTGGATGAACCTTCTTCTTTTGTATCTATCCTCTTATATCAATACAATTGTTAACAGTTATCAAAAAAAAAAAAATTTTTAGAGTGGATCAATTTTATGGCAGAATTAATTAATGTTACATACCAAGGGAACCCAGTCAACATGCCTACAAGAATCCAGACATTCTTTGTTTTGGGGACAAAAATGAAGAAAGGAATGGCCTTCCATCTAATAAATATGGTAGGCTTAAAGGCCCAGTCTGTTTTATGTTCGCCTCTAACTAGTTTTTATTGCTAAATAAGAACAAAATAAAGAGATAATTACAAGGATAGAAAATGGTAGGGTGAAGAATATTTTTTTTGGAGAAAAAGTTAACATTGTATTGCTGACCTGGTAGGGTGAAGAATATTTCGAGGATAGATTTTTTTTTAATAAATTGCAAGGATAGAAGTTGGGACAAATAAGCACGATTGTATTCTTAGGATTTTCATATGAAACTAGGATTTGTAATTGACATAACATTCTAACTCTATGAACAAGGTAAAGAGTACAAACCCCCGACTTCTTTTTTTTTTTTTTGTTTTGTTTTAGCAGTTGAAACTTGAAACATAATTACTATGTTGCATAGACCTCATGCATGAGTGTTGCATAGACCTCATGCATGAGGCTATTAGCAAGATGAAGGTGCTAGAGACAATATTTTAGAGAGGAATTTATAGAAATGGTGAAACCCAGGTAACTTGTAAACTTATCTTTTCATTTTAAATTTGTGATTTGAATATTTAGTAGTTTTTAGAGTTCTAAGTTTTGACTTGAATCAATCTAAACCTTGGGTTAGAAGTTGAAAGGAGTGGCTATGTGTAACTCAAGGTATTAAATTAAAAAAATTTCTTTTGCTTATATTCAAGATATCTGAATTCCACTTACAAAGTGGCTATGTGCAACTCAAGGTATTATATTAAAAACTTTTCTTTTACTTTTATTCAATATACCTGAATTGCACTTACAAAGGCCACTAAATATTGTTGTAAATCAAAATAGGGCCCTAGATACAACCAGGATCTTCATTTTCACTGCCAAAAGAAATGGAAACTATCCAAGAGCTTTAAAAAAACTTTAATTATAATTTTTAGTACAAAATAAGTTCATGGAAATTCATAGAAAATAAGAAATAATATTAAAAACTAATTAAAACTGCTGGGAAGACTTATTGGAAGATGTCTGGAGTGACCCTCACAGGTCTTAGTACACCCCACAACCAATTCCTTAATTGATGGCGCATTTTTACTCCTTTAGGAGTTGCTAGGAATTTTGAGATAGAAAGTTTTTCAGGCGATGCCTCTTTTTCGAGGGTTTTAAAGAGTTCAAAAAATCAACTAGGGTTTATAAAAACCCTATGGGAACAAACTAGGGCTAAGCTTGTAAGTTGATCTTTCTCTAAGATGGGTTTCTCATTTCTTTTCATCAAACTACAACAAACCCTTGCTCTAGGGTTTCACTATAGTACCACCTCTATTTTTCTTTTGGGTGGCGTGAAACAAAAAAATATAGAGGAGATAGGGTGACGTGCCTCCATATGGGGGAAAGAGAGGGGAGGCATGTGACTTAAATTTTTTTAGAGAGTGAAAAATATGGCATGAGGGAGAGAGAGAACTGGGTGTGTGTGTGAGAGAGATCTTGTTCTCTATATTTGAAATATATTTAAACTAGGTTTTTAAATTGAAGGAAATCTATCTCCCAACTTGAATAAGGTTTCTTTAGGTATGCTTTATCTAATTTCCAACTAGACCTTTTAGGATTATTTAGGAAATGTGTGGGGTGAGAGAGATTTAATCAGAGCCATCCTTCCCACAAATCAATCATGATGATTTTGAGTAGAAAGATATGAACTTTATACCTTTAGATTTTGACCCATACCCAAGTCCAATTTAATATTACCAATTTTATCATTATCTAGATCTCCCATAATATATAGGAAATCAATGATAATTTATATTTTAGAAACCCACTTCAATAAGAAACCAAATCTTATTTAAAATTAAGAGATTTCCTATCTAATTTAAAATTTGAAACAAGAAAGTGGGGCGTGCCCCCTTTTTCCTAAAACATGGCATGCCCCTTTTACCATAAAAAGTGGCTTGCCCCCCTTTTACCATAAAATGTGGCATGCCCTCCTTTTGCATGAAAAGTGGCATGCCCGCCTTTTGCAAGAAAAGTGGCATGCCCGCCTTTTGCAAGAAAAGTGGTCGCCACCCTAGGAGGTCATGTGGGCCCCACATGGGTGGCACATGCATGTGGGGGCTGCATCTTTGATGCCCACATACACTTATCAAGTCCTGAAAATTAATACCTTTTTAATGAAAATTACAACAAAAATAATATTTAAAGAATCTGAAAAGTATATTTAGAAAGCATAAAAGCATTTATAATACCAAAATAAAATATACTAGGAGTGAACTGGTACAAATGGGTAAAAAATAACGACAATAAGGGCACTCCACTCGCCCCAGAAACTATGATCCACTACTGTTTTCTTATCCTTCCCAATAAAGACCCAGGACTCACAGTCTCATTTCAGGGGCTCATAATTGGTTTGTCTATGTTGGACAATAAAATAGTGGGATCATGATCTTGGAATGTCGATTTTAGTTCCCCCTTTAAGAGCAAGTTTTGCACTTGTCACCACAGTGCAAATGGAGCTCTCTATGCACATGCACACGTGTCCCCTCTATAGGGTTGCATCCCAGTAATGTGGCTGTCATGTGAAAGTTTGTTGAGGCTTTGACCCTTGCTCGCATAGGCTTACCACACATTGGAGACCACAGTTCTCTTGGCCTACAAATATCATCCTTGAGCATCTCTTCGACCTCAATAATGGATGGTCCATAGTAAACCCTTCTCGGTAGTGCCACATCCCATGGATAAGGGTTTTTGACCATGTTCAAAACCCCCCAACCCTTGGTTAGTCAACACACACTCCAACTAAAGTGCATATTCTACTATAAAATTTCATGTTTACAAGCTCTCTAGGCCTTTAAAGGCCACAAAACCCAACATAAGTTACGAAAGTTTAAAGTTTTAACTCAAGTTACTTAAGTAACTAAGTTTTAGTTGAGTCAAGTTAAAACTTACTGAAGTCAAAAATTTACTTATGTCACATGACTTTCACATATGTGTTTGTTGTATGTTCTCTCTGATAGCTTTATTTGTTGTTTGTTCAAAACACGCCTTTTATTATAAGTTTTTCTTGTGCCTGTCCATTTGTCATTTGTGTTCCTTAGGTGCCATCACCTCTCTCTCTCTTTTGTAGCCTCCTCTCCATTCATTTACCTAGGGCCACATTTTTATAAAGTGGCTTATTGCTTCTAAAGGAGTTACCTTTTTACCTCTCTGATGTCCCCCTTTCTAACACGTCAATGACATTACGTTGATTTATCATTCTAAAGGTATTAAAGGGGAAGCTCGTTTTAAAAAAACAAAGGATGGGTTTTTAAAAGAGGTTTTCTCTCTTAGTAAGGGCGTTTCCTCTCTTTCTATGAGGTTAACAAGAAGCTCGTTCTCGCTCGTTTTTGGCCATCGAACCCTCTCTATTACCTCTCTGTCTTGACGAGCTTCCAACTAAGTTAACAGGAGGTTACATGAAGCTCTCTCTCTCTCTCTCTCATTTTAACAACTGCTTATAAGATGACAATGATGGTTACAGTTCGAAGTTGTGCATCTCCTATATTTAAATTTTATACGGAATTTTTCTGGATTTTATTTGCATCACCTTATAACCCTCCAAAACCAGGTTTAATTCTTATTGAGACTAGGAGTGTTTCTGTTATCATCAGCCTCTGAAATCTGATCTAATTCCTATGGGAATTTAACGGGGACTAGGCGTGTTTTTAGCGATTGAGATAGAAGCTGACTCCTAGTCCCCATTAAATTTATTCCTGTTGAGACAACTACTGACACCCTCGTCCCGAAATTTATTCCGTTATTGCTGACACCAGTTTAGGGAGGTTCCCAATTGCTAAAAACTGAAGTCAGCTTCTGTCTCAATTGCGGTTTTGGGGAGGCTTTGCCAAAATTTCAGGACGAGGGTGTCAACAAATTAATCGATGGAAAAAATATTTATTCTTGTATATTATACCAAATTGAAGTTTATTCCTACTGATTGGAAGATAATTTCTACTGAGAAAGAAGTCTGTTAAATTTTCATTTCCAACCAATGTTTATCAAGCATTATTATACTGGTTGGATGAAATTCTACAAAGAGAGAGAAGTTTATTATAATTTTGTTTCCAATTGAAATTTAATGGCATTCCACTGATTGTAAAGAAATGAATAATTTTGAGATTGTGGTTTTGTACAGGTCTCTTGAGTGTGCAACTCAAGGGTTGAGAAATTGTTATTTCCGGCCTGATTGTATCACAGAAGTGTACTCGTTGAGAGCTGTTTGCACCTCAAAATTTTACCAAGAAAGGGGCGTTTAACACTCTGAAGAAAGTGAGTTCACTAGTGCCTCCACATTCGCTAAATTTTGGTCCCATTTGTATGGGAGTTTATGTCCACCATAGTGTATAGTCAACCGCGTTGAGAACCCAAAATAACCAACACTCTATTGTCCAGGTCTTGGCCATAATGAGGAAATTTACAAATAAGAGTGAGATGGTGAGGCCTAAGGTTATTAGATTTGCCACCATCTTTTGGTCTAATAAGTGGATCTTAAACTTTCCCTTAACCTGCCCCAAGCTCATATAAAGGAGGTAGATTGCGTTAGATAGGTAACCAATGTAAAACTTTGCCACATCTTATCATGAATCCTGAACCTATCCCTTGATAGAATAGAATGGATGAACAAGATTCATGTAGCCAACCACAAATTATTGGGATAAGGCTTGGATGATGATGAGTCTATATTGCTTAGAAAGTTAAGCGCAGGGTCGTGTTTATCTTTTTGAGTAATATAGATTCATCATCTTCATCATCCAAGCTTTATCCCAATTATTTGGGGTCGGCTACATGAATCTTGTTCCTCCATTCTTCTCTATCAAGGGATGGGTTCAGAATTCATGATAAGATGTAGCAAAGTTTGGTGTTGGTTGTCCATCTAACACAATCCACCTCTTTTACCTGGGTTTGGGACGGGTTAAGGGAAAGTTGAAGGTCCTCACCTTTATTAGACCAGCAGAGGTGGAAAATCTAGTAACCTTAGGCCTCATCAGCTTTCTCTTATTTGTAAATTTGCTCTTATAACCAATACTTGACCAATAAAGTGTTGGTTATTTTTGGTTCTCAACATGGTGAACTCTATACCATGGTGGACATAAACTCCTATATAATTGAGACCAAAATTTAGGGGATGTAGAGACATTAGTCAACTCGCTTTCTTTGAAGTGTTAAACGATGCTGTCTCAGTAAAATTCTTGTTGTATCCTCCATTTGAGCAATAGAGCTTATGACGGTAAACTTCATTTCCTTACCCACACTCAAGAAAACTATGCTGATTTTCAAGATTGGTTCCCTTGTTGACAGCTCTTTTGCATGCAATAGGGATGCAGATTCCATTAATCTCACTCCTATTTTGAGTCCTTCGCAAGTCCATCATGTTCCTTCTTCCTATGCAACTTATTATCCGTCAACATTATTAAAAAACTAAATTGTAGTGAAACTTTTTCTCCATCTCTAGGTGTCTTCAAGAGCTTGTGCACCAAGAAGATGATTGGGGAGGGGTTTGAGGAATGGTCTCTACATCTTCAGAAAGGCACCAACATCTTTAGTATAGGAATATAATCAAGATAGAGATATTTGACATGCTTGTGTGGACCATCCTCTAGGTCATATCCTTAGAATGTTGCCCAAAAACCTCACCAGCAGCTTTTTTTGTCCATGGCCAAGGGTATCAAGGTGACACCTAGTTGCAAGCGGGTGCCAAGGCAGGGCATGGAATTCCTAAGCAGGTGCCTAGGTGGGGCATGGAGAACTTAGGTGGGTGCTTAGGAGCATGTCGCACATAAAATTAGAGCTGGGTGGGCGACATTTACCTCAATCTCTCCATGTTTCTAAATTATCAATCTAGGAGCATGTCACACATAGATTATCGATATCTTAGGTCGATAATCTAGGAGAATGAAGCAATTGAGGTAGATGTCACCCATAGAATAAGAGCTGGGTCTACGAAGGAGAGATGTGCAACTAGAGTTTTATATGACATACCAATGAAGCTAAAGGAGAAGCTCTATAGGACAATTGTGAGACTAATTTTACTTTATGGGGCAGAATGTGAGGTGGTCAATAAACAATATACTTATAGGATGAGTGTAACTGAGATGAGGATGTTGAGATTGATGAGTAGCAAGAAAAGAAGGGATAGATTCAAAATTAATATATTGGGGAGAACTTAGGTGTGGCTCCAATAGTCGATAAGATGAGAGAAAGTAGACTTAGGTGGACTGGCCATGTGCAACATAGACCTAGTACATCTGTTAGGAGGTGTGAGTTGGTTCATGTGGAAGGCTAAAAAAGAGCAAGGGGTAGGCCCAAAAGGACATGGTTGGAAGTAGTGAGAAAAGATATGGGGACTTGTGCCCTTACTTAGGGTATGGCCGTTGATAGAGCAGAATGACATACCAAGATTCGTGTAGCCAACTCCATAGATTCAAGATTCCTATAAAGTTTTGAAAAAGTTTTATGTTGGCTGCCTACCTAACACAACCCACCTACTTTACCCGGGCTTGGGATGGGTTGAGGAAGTTTAAGGTCCTCACCCTTCTTAGACTTAAAGTGAAGAAGCTATTTTAATTTGAAATATATATGCGTTCTATGCAATAGAGCTAGATTTTTAAAACAACAAAGATAAATGTGAATCCTGCTCGATAAATTTCTCTTATATATCCACTCAAAAAATACAGAGAGAAACAACAACAAACACACCCAAGCTATGGTTTTACTGCAATTAAAAATGGTAAAATAAATGAATGTACATTTTTCAAGTATTTTAGACAAAGATCCTAACACGATTTAGTTTTCAGGGAAATTAACTTCAATTAGGATGATTTCCCTATTATAATCAAAACTGTGCCACTATCTATAAAAATGACATCCAAAAAGCCGGTCTTGTTACTTTTTCCTTGCAAGCTACACATTTTCCTAATACGAGTCTCTTATATATCGACTCAAAAAACAACAACAAACACACCCAAGCCATGGTTTTACTGCAATTAAAAATGGAAAAATAAATGAATGTACATTTTTCAAGTATTTTAGAGACAAGATCATAACACCATTTAGTTTTCAGGGAAATTAACTTCAATTAGGATGATTTCCCTATTATAATCAAAACTATGCCACTATCTATAAAAATGACATCCAAAAAGCCGGTCTTGTTACTTTTTCCTTGCAAGCTACACATTTCCCTAATATGACAAGAAAAACTAAAATAAATATGTGAAAACAATTTAACTTTAATCAATAACGAACTGCCAATCCCCATTCTCCATAAATCATTACTCACTTAACTTGTTCACAAAAAAAAAGAAAAAGAAAAGAAAAAACTTCATAACAGAATCGGCAACTACATCAAACAGAGCACAATTTGCTCTCAATGGAAACTGGAAAACAAGTTTAACAAGTTCTTATTTAAAAATCTTGAAAACACAACAATAGAGGACAAAAAGTAAGTCCAAACCCTAACTATATATATATATATATATATATATATATATATATTCCCTCCCCTTCCTTTCATTTCAATCTTCCCTTACCATGTTTTTCTTCATTTAGATTCTTGCTTGCTATTTTCTGTTTACCATTGTTGCAATTATTTCTTGTAGTCCTTCATTGTTTTTTCATGATTTTGTGTCAATAAGAATGGTTGTTTTGTATGTCCTCATTTTCTTGCATTGCAATGCTCCTAAGTAATTACATTCACTAACCATGTCCACATGGTTCTCTTTATTTCAGCTCAAGCATCATATGAAATATTAAACATAGATAGTGGGCTTACAAATAAGCATAGGAGGCATGAATCCCTTGACATTAGTGAAGCAGATACAAAAGATTACTTCTACAGAAGCTTCATTTGGGGTTTCAGAAGAAGCATCATGGCATGCCAAGTACAGGGATTCTGCTTATATCTTTATTGGCGGCATTCCATTTGACCTCACTGAAGGGGATCTACTTGCAATTTTTGCTCAGTATAATTTTTTCTCCTTTATGTTGCGCCCTTTATATTAATGGTCATTATTATCTGCAGTTCTGCACTTTAATTCTTCCATTCCTGGTCTGCATATCCTAATCTGTTATTTCATGCTACTTGTTATTAGCCAATATATCAGGTTTCAAATTATGACAAAAATTTAAAAGGAATGGTGTTGTCTCCAATATGAAGTTAGTTTTGGAAATGGCCAAGATCACCACTCTTGTTGTGTTCTTGGAATGTGGTTTTCAAGTAAAAGGCATAAAAGTCACCCTTTAGGGTCATTGGGAAGAGCATCTCAGGAGAGATTATGTCCTAGATAGAGAGGCATGACCTGCGAGAGAGAGAGAGAGAGAGAGAGAGAGAGAGTCTTACTTACGTAGG
>NW_006499920.1:244443-307234 GCF_000471905.2 Amborella trichopoda | reverse complement strand
ACGAGAGAGAGAGAGAGAGAGAGAGAGAGAGAGAGGCTATTTTCCAATGGGGTTTTGGTTTGGTTCACTTTGAATCATTGGAGAGAAAGCCTTTCAACTACTATCAAGGTTCACTTTTTTGCAGCGGTGTTGGGGTGGGAAAGAGGGAGGTTGATCGATGGTATTGTCAGGTCAGGAGAGCAGGTTTAGAAGGGAAAATTGACTAGGGTTTTGTCAATATTTAGAGCTATATTTCTTCTCTCAAAAAAAAAAAATTTAGAGCAATATTTCTCTTGTAACCCAAAATTGTAATATTTATTGATGGTGGATTTTGACTTGCCAAGGTTGTCGATGGGGCCCTTGGGTGAACCAGCCAAATCTTTGTGTTTGGTGTGTTATTGTCTTTTATTTTGCTTGATTTCTAGCACTCCATTTGTGGTTGTCTTCGTCTATCCCATTTAGTCAATTATGCACGATTTTGAGTGGAATCCTGGTATTTGGGGTTCCTAGTTCTTCAAGCAAAGGATTCTCGAGGATCCTACATAAATCCATGTTTTATTTGATATTTTTTACAATATTTCCCTTTGATATTTTTTTGATGATACCACTGTAATTTATTCAACTAATGAATACTGGATAGGAATGTATTTTTTTTTCTTTTAAGTTAATTGTCTTTCATATAGTACATGTTATGATACAAATTTTTTGCATTCACAATCTGTGGATGCAACTCTTAAACATATTACAAAAGTGTGCTCTCAAAAAATGCTGCTCTTTAAAGAACTTACAAATTCTATGATCGAAGGTGAAAAAGGAAGAAGAAAAGAACGAGTGGTGCGGGAAAAGGAGGCAGGGAGAGAAGAAAGCAGTTTGTTTTTGGACCATGGAGCAACTGCCACCATAAAACTTTGTGAGACCCCAAGATTGATAATCTACTCCTTTTATGAGTTGTGGTGAGCGATGTCTGTTGTTGTGAGATTAACGCCATCCTTAGGAAGGTTGTCTGCCAGGGCATTGGTCCAGCGTTATCAACTTCAGGATGCAGATTGGATGGCTGTGATCTGTGGTTCTAATGAGGGCACATCAACTCTAATGCAGGTAATAAGGTTCGAAAAATTTAGAGAACTTAGGGAAAATTATCAAACTGCACCTGATATTTGAACCATTTAAAATATAACTCATTTATTTTATTATCTTATTTCAAATAGCCAATCTTTATTTTGATCAAATTTCAAATAGGCCATTAAATAACACATTCAAATGGGTTTTGAAATTTCTCAAATTACACCTATGGTAAAATGTTAGTTCAACTTTTAGGTGCATTTTTTTGATAAGTTTTTAAAAATTATAAAAATATGATATTGCAATGAATGACATGAATATTTGATTTATGTGACAGTAGGTTAATTTATTATTTATATCTAATATATCTATTGTCTAAGTCGATGATAACCTAATAGGCTGAGCAAGAATAAAGAGTTCTTGTCTCAGGTTGGCAATGAGCTAGGCTGGCTCAAGCCCTAACCTATTAGGGTCAGGCTGGGCCAAATAGAATAAAAGAAAAACAAAATTAAAAACAAACATAAAGAAAAAGGGCTGCCAGGTCGGGCTGGCCTTGGCCCAAGCCTGGCCTAGCCTGGTCCTTGGGCCGTGGTGGCCCTAGCTCAGTCCTCAAGCCACATTTTGTGGCCCAGGTCCTAGTTTTTAGGGCTGGGCTGGGCCAGTCCATTGCTACCCTATGTCTATTCTCATCTAATCTAATGCAATTAACATATAAAATAAATTAATCCATCTTATTTTAATTAAATTAAATAAAACACATACCAAGTGAAACATATACCAAGTGACCAACGAAGCACAAAAAATATATGAACATCGTGGAACCAAGGTACTGCTACACTTAAGGTTGTAGCATATAGACAAATGAGGCGGAGGTGAGATATATTTGCGAGATTAGGACATCTGAAGTGATAAAAGCTTTGAGGAGGATAAAGATAAGAAAGGCTTTAGGACCAAATGATATCCCTATAGAGGTTTGGAAGTGTATTTGGGAGATTAACATATGCTAGCTGACCGAACTGTTCAACAAGGTGTTGAGAACAAAGAAAATGCCAGAGAAATGGAGGAAAATTACTATGGTCCCTATTTGAAAGAACAAATGAGACATACTGAATTGTGTGAACTATTCAGGAATCAAACTTATGAGCCATACTATTAAGCTGTGGGAGAGAGTGATTGAGCAATGACTAAGGTATGAAACAAGTGTATCAGAAAATCAATTCGGTTTTATGTTAGGGAAGTCAACAATTTAGGTCATTTTCCTAATTATACAAATGATTGAGAAGTTCACATGGAAGGGAAAAGACCTCCACATGGTCTTAATTGAATTAGGGAAAGCTTATGATAGTGTACTTAGAGATTTAATTTGGCTAGTGTTTAAGAATAAATGAGTCTCTAGATGCTATATTGACATGGTCAAAGATATGTACAAAGGAGTGCTAACTATTGTGCAGACAATTAGTGGAGAGATAAGTAAGTTTTCAATGACCATAGGCTTACATCAAAACTCAGTGTTGAGCCCATATTTTTTTGTTTTAGTGATGGACAAGCTAATTAGGCATTTACAAGGTGGGGTGCCTGGTCTATGTTGTTCGCGAATGACATAGTTCTGATTGATGAGACTAGAAGCGGCAACAATGCAAAGTTAGAATTTTTGAGAGGTGCTCTAGAATCTAGAAGTTTTTAAATTGTCGGGTCTAAGACAAAATATATGGAATGCAATTAATAATAATATGAGCAGAAATAAGGAAATGGGTAATGGTGAAGAAATACCTAAAAGAGAGTATTCTTGATAGCTCGGGTCGATATTCTAAAATAAAGAGATTGAGGAAGATGTCACACATAGAATTAGAGCTGGGTGGGTGAGGGGGAGATGTGCAACTAGAGTTTTTTTTTATCGCCGCATATTAATGAAGTTGAAGAGGAAGTTCTATTGGACAACTTTGATACAAACTTTGCTTTATGGGATGGAATGTTGGCAGTCAAGGAACAATGTACCCATAGTATGATTGTAGTTGAGATGAGAATGTTGAGATGGATGAGTGGCAAGACAAGAAAGGATAAAATTCGAAATGAATGCATTTAAAGGAACTTAAGGGATGGCTTCAATAGGCAATAAGATGAGGGAAAGTTGACTTAGGTGGGCTTGTCATGTGCAACACAGACCCAATACAACACCAGTTAGGAGGTACGATTCGGTTCAAGTGAAAGGCTCTAAAAGGCTAGGGGAAGGCCCAAAAGGACATGGATAAAAGTAGTGAGAAAAGATACAGGAACTTATGTTCATACTAAGGGAATAGCCCTTGATAAAGAATGACGAAACATAATTTGTGTAGCTGATAGAGGTGGGTTGACTGCCTTTCTAGCTCTCTCCATGTTAGTCACCTATAGAGGTGCCTCTAAACCTCCAAAGCCTTTCCCCATCAACTCTAAACCTTGTTCCTCGAATCCCAAGTCCTCGTATGCCTTCAGTAGATTGGGGGTTGTGGCTTTTAAAGGCCTAGAGAGTGCAAGTGAAATTATTTATAATAGATTTTACACTTTAGTAGGAGCGTACTGTAGTTGACTAACCAAGGGTTAGGTGGTTTATGGCCCGGGTTATGTCCGAATATCCCTGGGCATGTGATACTACCGTTGAGGGTCTATAATGGTAATCCCTCGTTGAGGTTGGAGAGGAGCCCAAGAATTATATTTATAGACTAGGAGAGCTGTGTGGTCTTCTGTGTGCAGAGAAAGGCTTGGGAGAGCAAATGTCAAAATTCTCAACAAAACTTCCGTGCGATTTGTACATATGACAACTGCATTTTGGGAAGGAACCCTATGTAGAGGGATGCTTGTACATGTGCATGGAGAGATTGACTAACTTTGATGGACCAATCATGAACCTGACTTTCAATTTTGACCTATTTAGTACCAATCCACTTATATTAAAATATTTCTAAGTGTTTTTTATTTTTTATAGACTTCGAAAATGTTGATTTCATCTAAAAATATCTTGTTGAGATTTTTGGAATTTTTAAGAATTTGAAAACAATTTTAAATGCTTTAGAAACCCTACAAGGATATTTACATAATTTAAATATTGCAGGGGTATTTTTGGAATTACGAATTTTATTAGTGGGACCCACATGGGGGGGCTAAGGGCCTAGCTCCCACATGTGGCGCCCACTTGGGCTTCACATTCTAGTCTGCACAACCCTAAGTCAAAATAGCCTTCTCCCCTTCAAATGCAATTCCAACTCCTTATTAGTCTAGGACGCCCTAGGCCCTAGAGTTATGTATAAAGGGCGTTGTTCTCCCCCTTAGAACTTACGCCAAGGCCTCTCTCTCTTTCTTTCTCTCCTCCACGCCACCTCTCTCTCTCATCTTTCTCACTCTCTGAGCACACAACCCTTCCTAAGTGTCAAAGGTGGCATGCCTACCAAAAAGGGGAGAAAAAGAGAGGGTTCGCCCAGCCCTAGGTTAGAGTTTGTGCCTTTGTGGTCTGCCTTAGGTTTAAGAAGGGTCTTCTCCGTGAAACCCTAGTTTTGTTTTTTACTCTCTTGCCCCATAAAATTCAGCAAGGGTGTCCAGAGGTTCTTCCAAGTTCATATTAGTGAGTTCAGCAGGATTTGGAATTATTGGCATCATTGGTCAGGTGATCTGGTGTGGGGTGTGCTACACCCTGGAGGGGTAACCCTAAGCAAAAGCCAATAAGTCTTCTCATATTATTTAAATTTTATTTGCTGCTTGTTTTGTCTTATTTTTGCCTCCTTAAGTCTCAATATTGTATTCAGTGTGAAAAAAGATTGTATAGCAATGAATTTTAAAGATCTTAGGCTGTATTAGGTTCGAATTTATTGTATTTGTAGTACCTATAAGTGAAATTTCCAGCAATTAATAAAAAAAAAAAAAAAGAATTTTTTTGAATATATAGCCTGGAATTCTACATAACCATTTTTCATAGTCCTCCCACTGTCCCATCCAACCTAACATTCCTCAACTCCTTTACCATAAATACATCAACCTCATTAAACCAATCCCCCGCCCCCAACACACCAAAACACCCACCCACCACCCAAAAGAAAATAAAAAAAAATGCAAAAAAGAAAACAATTTCCCCTACAAACCTTTGTCTCCTGTTTCATGTCCAAACCCCTGTTAACTCCGACCAAACTCCACCTGAGTCTAGTTCTGTCACCTCCCTACCCAACCTCTCTGTTTGTATTCTTGGCTCCTCATCTCACTCTCTTATCGTTGGCCACTACTTCCAAAAGAGACTTGAGGCCCTTCATAACTCCCTCATTTCTAGCTTCTCCCCTCCCAGATATGACTCAGGGACATAAAAAAATGGGTTTCAACGCTCTGGAAGTCCAAACTTATTTCCTGGTTACTGCATCATATCATCTGCTCTACTTTCCTTCTCGTTGAACTTTGTGATGCAGCTGTCTAATCCCAAACCCTATCCTTCAGATTAGTTAAACTTTCTCTTTCTCCTTGGACTACGAAATTTGTTGCTATTCCTCTTCATCGTTTTTCAGATCCATGCCCAAGGAATTCCTGTTCATTTGTGCCACCTTCTATGATCCAGGCTATTGGTAATCTTTGTGGGGGATTCCTTAAAACTAGCTTGAAACGGCCCCATTCTCTCCCTTCGGGTTCGTACTCCATTCTCATCATTTCCTCGTCCTTGGAGGCCATTCCTGAAGCACTCAATCTCTCTTTTGGTAAACATGCATATTCTATCTCCCTTAATCCCCAGCCTGCAACCTCCCCTATCGGTTTGCTTCCATTGATTAACACCATCCGTCTGTAATCCAGGATCAGTCCCCTAATCCTTGATACTATGATCGTTCGTTGTCTTGCGACCCTGCCCCTTGGACCACAGTGGTCTGTCGGCACAAGGGCAACTATGGGATTACATTTGGGCCACTATGCAGTTCATACAAAATTAAAAACAACTCAAAACACAATGAACGACATGATCATCATCTCAAGGTCACTTCCCACATGGATCCGAGATATCTCAATAATTATTGAGTCTTACAACTCAAATACAATGGTGTGACTTATTTAGCGGTTCCGACAGCACCACCGAATCATGCCAACCAATGGCTGGAGGGGGAGAACACACTTTTTTTTATGACACGAAAAAGACATTAAAAGAAAGAAGGAAGCCTAAAGCTTGAGCTCCAGGTGGGGAGATAATCTTAGGGTTTACTCAAAATTGCATGTGTTTGGTTGAGATTTGTTGCTGAGTTTATTGTTATTTCAATTTCTCTACATCAATTTGGTATCAGAGAAGAGCACATCGAGTAGCAAAATGATTGCCTACAAGGGTGAAAAAGGCGGATCAGACTGCCTAGACAACTGCCCAGATTCCTGGGTGGCCCTATATTGCAGGGGGGGGGGGGGTAAGACAGGCCATATAAAAATGAAGAGAGAGAGAGAGAGAGTCATAAATGCAGTGAAGAGAAAGGGAGTGTGCCATAAATGTGGAAAGAGGGGATGCAATAAATGCAATTAAGGGAAGCGTGCGTGGGGGAGAGAGGTATGTATTAGAGAGAGAGAGTGCTGTAAGTGTGATGACAGAGTGCCATAAATGTGATGGTGGGGGGAGAGAGAGTGCAATAAAAAATATATGTGATGGAGAGAGCGAGACGTGTGTATGGGGGAGGGGAGAGAGTGTCATAAATGTGATGGCGAGAGAGTGAGAGTGCCATGAAGAGTGCATAAATGCAATGGAGAGAGTACCATAAATGTTATGGCTTTCTCGCTTTCATTGTCTTTCTTTTTCCTTATTTTTTTAAGCTAAGGATGGTGCCTAGGAAACGTTGCGCCCAAATTTTTCATTATCAGTTGCCCAAAGAATCTCCAAAGTTTATCGAATTCTTCAAATCCGGTCAAAGATTTTGATGTGGAATTTCATTGCTTTAATCCCCCTTTAAACCATGAAAAATGGTTCTAAGGGGTTTTGGGCGTTGTATACCACCACCACCCAAAAATAAGATATAAAAAATAAATGAAACTTTCTTTCCTTTGCAAGGGGGAATGATTGAATCTCGTGGATAATTTTCCACTTGCAGATGCGGTCAATGTGCCCATTGTGTGGGTGCATCATGAAATCCCATATATGCACCGATGAGTGTTTTGCAGCTTCATTTGATTACTTTGCATTTTCCTCTCTCCATGTGTGGCCAAAACAGATTTGCGGGAACATTGAGTTTGTTCGTCTCTTCAAAGATATCCTTTTGGGATGAGGGTAGGGGGATATCTTTTTGGCCCAACTGATGGCATGTATGGAGTCACCCTCCAACACCAAGGAAACTCAAGGTTGCTGGAACAATTTGAGCCTTGCTAGTAGTGCCTTTGCTTCAGTCACCATTGCTGATGTGTTACCTATAGGGCCTAAGAGATAGTATTATCAAGTTTGTAATCTCCTTAAAAAGTTTGCCAATGTGGATTTCGATCCAGTTTGGCGGATCGGCAATCCGGCTAAGCAAACCGGTCATTTAATTTTTTTTTTTTTAAAAAGTGAAAAAATATAAAAAAGTGGGACCGGTTCTATCAGAGAACCTGGGGCAGAGTCATGGGGGGAACCAGCCAGTTGTTGATATCTAGCGGGAATCGGTTTGGCCCTGACGATTCTTGATCTGGATCAGGCATTTCCAATCTTGGTCGACGTTTTTTTTTAACCTTGTTGCCAATAAATGTCATTATCATATAGCCTTTTCCCAATTAGTTGGGGTCGGCTACACGAGTCTTGGTTCGCCATTCTGTTTTATTTTAAGACCATACCCTCAGTGAAGTCGTAAGTCCCCATATCTTTTGGAACTACTTCCAATCACGTCCTTTTGGGCTTATCCTTTACCTTTTTCAATCCTTCCGCTTGAACTAACTCGCACCGCCTAACAGGTGTTGTACTGGGTCGACGCCACACATGTCCAGCCCACCTAAGTCTACTCTCTCTCATCTTATCGCCTATTGGGGCCACACCTAAACTTTTCCGAATGGATTCATTTCGGATTCTATTCCTTCTTGTCTTGCTACTCATCCATCTCAAAATCCTCATCTTTGCTACACTCATTTTATGGGTATATTGTTTTTTGTCCGCCCAACATTCTGCCCAATAAAGCAAAGCTGGTCTCACAACTGTCCTATAGAACCCTTCAGCTTCATTGGTATGCAGTGATCATATAAAATTCCAGTTGATCATCTCCACTTCGCCCACGCAGCTCTTATTCTATGTACGACATCTTCCTCAATCTCTCTATTTTTTTGGATTATCGACTTAAGGTATCGAAAGTGCGGTCTTTTTTGTACTTCCTGGCCGTCAATCTTAACTACTTCTACGTCTCTACTTCTATTACTACTAAACTTGCATTCTATATACTCTATCTTAGTTCGGCTAATTTTAAAACCTTTGGATTTTAAAGCATCTTTCCAGAGTTCTAATTTTGTGTTGACGCCGTTTGGGTCTCATCAATCAAAACTGCTGCCAATAAATGTATACGTGCTAAATTCAATTATATTCAATGCTTTTCAAATATCACATGTACTCCCATTTTTGTAAAAAAATCAATTCTTATTATTTTGTTTTCACGATTATATCTTATGTTGATACCATAAACCATAAACATTAGACCCAACCTAATATCAATGTTTGCTGGTTTTTGAATCCTTGCAATGACTTATTGGAGGTGTGTACCTCGAGAAAATAACCTTTTGAGCATTGTAAGATGCGATCTTCATTGCATCTTATGAGTTGATCTCTGAGAGTTGGTTATAGCACACCAGGGCCTTTATCATTATCTTACCAATATGAAAGAGGTAAATTTTTTTTTTTTTTAACTTCAATTTAGAAAATGAACACAATTAGCCTTATTTTACTAGCTGTAGTGTTATGAATTGGTGAATCGTATATTGCATTCAATTGCGGATTACAACATGATATATTTAACTTGGTCATAGCCCACTCCAAGATTGCAGGGATTCTAATTTTGGAATGTACAAGAACCTATATCTATAGGAAATTCAACTTGTGATGTCAATCACAATCCACAACTATATAGAAAATACAACATGTGATGTCAATCACAATCTATAACTATATAGAAAATACAGCATGTGATATCAATCCCAATCCACAGTTACGATATCACAATCCCAATTACCCAATACTCCCCCTTAAGTTGGCTCGTGAAGATCCGAACGCCCAACTTGCTGTGAAGAAATTGAAATTGCTCGTGACTTAATGCTTTGGTGAGAATGTCTGCTACTTGATGCTTAGTAGAGACGTGAGAGGTTTTAAGAATGCCTAAACGAATTTTTTTTCGGATAAGATGACAATCGAGTTCTATACGCTTAGTTCATTCATGAAACACGGGGTTGGCAGCGATGTGGAGAGCAGCAGGGTTGTCGCAGTATAGGAGCATTGGATGTGGGTGAGGTACACCTTGAAGTAAGGCTTTGAGCCACACGTGTTCACATGTAGCTACAACCATAGCATGTTACTCAGCTTCAACTGAAGATCGTGATATTGTTGGTTGCTTCTTAGTCTTCCATGAAAGTGGACAAGCACCAAGGGAAGTAAAATAATCGATAGTCAATCTCCGGGTCATGGGGTAGATGGCCCAATTGAAATCACAGTGAGCTATTAACTGGAGAGAGGAATTGGATGGGATTGTGATATCGTAACTGTGGATTGGGATTAATATCACATGCTGTATTTTCTATATAGTTGTAGATTGTGATTGATTACACATGTTGTATTTTCTCTATAGTTGTATATTGTGATTGACATCACATATTGTATTTCCTATAGATTTGGATAGTTTGTTGTACATTCCAAAATTAGGATCCCTGCAATCTTGGAGTTGGCTGTGACCAAGTTGTATGTATCATGTTGTAATACTCAATTGAATGCGATATACGATTCACCAATTCATAGCATGGTATCAGATGCACAAACTCGTGCACAACCTTGCAGTCACCGACTGCACACAAAACTTGCACAAACTCGTGCAAGGTGTGTAAAAAAAGAACAGCAACAAAGCACTGAATCTTGTAGAGAGAGAAACAAAGAAAAAGGACTCAGTAGAGAGAGAAAGAGTTTGCAACCTATCCGTAAACAAATAAGGCACCGCTGCTGCTACATGTCAAGGTGCTAGTGATTTCAGTACCTAGAGAAAGAGAGCGAGAGAATATCAACAGAAACCAAGTCAGGCAACTTGGTAGAACCAAGCTAGAGAGAGAAAGAAAACCCTCTCTTTCAAAGCATGTGTCAATGGGCATGCAAATTTTGGAAGGCAAGTGTTCATAGTGGATCGTGCCAAGCAAATTGCTATCTTGGGGCTAATCGTACCAAGCAAACGAGAGATGACGTTGGGGTTTGAAACAGTGGTCAATGCCCTAGTGAAAATGCTCGCAAACAACAAAGAGTCAACTTCGTGGCTTGCAACAAGCAAACTGCTAGCAAATCAACTGGTGGTCACATGCCAAGGAAGCAGCTAGGGATGGTAACTCTCCCTCTATGTCAAGCTCAGATCCGAGGTTCAAGAGAAGAGTAACAACCACTCTCTATGGAAGCTCAGATCCGAGGCTCAAGAGAAGAGTAACAACCACTCTCTATGGAAGCAGCAGTCTCACAAGCAATTGCCTATTTGGTACAACGCAGGGTAAGAATGGCCAAGGACAACGCAGTCACCATGGAAACACCAATGGCAAACTTCTCGATGAGATCATCCTCTGTTAGGTCAGAACCTCGGTGCTAAAGACTGAGCCATTGTCATAGACAGAGAGGATCACGAGCCCATATGAGATGGCTCTGATGCCATGTCATGAATTGTATGTTGTATTCAATTGAGTGTTACAACATGATATATATAACTTGGTCACAGCCAACTCCAAGATTGCAGGGATCCTAATTTTGGAATGTACAACAAACTATCAAATTCTATAGGAAATACAACTTATGATGTCAATCACAATCTACAACTATATAGAAAATACAGCATGTGATATCAATCCCAATCCACAGTTACGATATCACAATCCCAATTGCCCAATATGTAGGTTCTTCTTTTAATACGATACAAGTCGATATTACCAAAAAAAATATAATATACTTATTTTAACAATAACGGCATGAGGGTTGTTCTAATGGATCCCATTCTCCCATAGCGAAGGGGTTCATACCATTATGTAATAGCCGTAGGATTTTTCAAGATAAGCTCATTATTTACTCAGAATGGACACTGTGCCTGTTACTGTTACGCAACAAGGCTTGGGCAGGTATATTGTTATAATGGCTGTTATAAGCATTAATATAGTGTTTTGAACTGTGGTCAATGGTTATAGTTAATGTTTGCTTATAAAAATGGGGTTTATGGTTCTAAGTTCTGACCTCCAACATCCATTTAGTGATTGAAAGTAACATTTCTTTTTATGTAGTGATAACCATCTTTCGTTTTCTGTACTTTTTTTTTAAATTTTTTTAATGGTTACTTTCTCAGGTATGGCGAGATTGTTGATATCAACCTAATTAGAGATAAGAGTACAGGGAAATCTAAAGGTTTTGCATTTCTTGCATATGAAGATCAGAGGAGTACAATCCTTGCAGTAGGTTAGTAATTTATAAGCTATCCAAAACTTTTGACTCTCATTGTTTCTTCTTAAAGCATACTTGAAGTTCTATATTTGTGTTAGTTGAAGCTTGGAGAAAAAGCATTAGCTTCCACTTCCATGCACTGTTGACAGTTGTTTGTAACTTGAAGTTTATTGTTTATGCTAGTCTTATGGATCTATGTAGTTCCATTTCTACGGTTTTCAGATTTGAATTCTGTCCTTACCATATTTAGCAAATTGGAATTTTTGTATTTTTATTTTTTTTATTTTTTTATTTTCAAAATTTGACTTTTTTATGTTAACAGATTATAACTGCGACATTTTCAAAAAATATTTCCAAGCCAAAAAGGGTGTTCCAATGAAAATGTGTTCTCAAAAAATTAAAAATAAAATTAACTCCATAACCTATTCTCCAAGAAAAACACAACCTGGAAAAAAATTATACCTCCAAAAACGAAAAAACACCATTTCGAAGGAATAGCAAGAGACTCAATTTAAGGCTTGTGCTCGGTAAATCTTCTTTCTTTCTCTCTTTATCATTCTGTCTGTGTTCCTCTTTTTAAGTTTTCTCAGTTCTTCCTGGTGTGTCAAACTGTACAGGATTCTGATCTTCAGCTATAATTTACCTAAACATCAAGCCCTATAATATGAGATTTCATACATGGAATCATGTATTATATTCATAAATAAAAAGATTCATCATTGTTTTTGTTTTTGTGAAGTAATAAAGCGTGATATATGTGAACGAACTATGGTACTCACAAATGAAGTAACATTTTCATGGAAGCATTACTTATTGATGACTACTGTAAACTTTTTACTTTTTAGCAGTTTATACATATCCGATTTTTCACTTCATTTTATTGAACCCAATCCGATATTTTCATGATATTTTATTTACATTATTTTTGCCGGTCCATATCTTTTATCGGATTTGTTTGTTCTGACTTTTTTCTGGAACCAATTTAACTCCAATTTTTTTGGTGAGCCAATATATTATTATTCCCCGACTTGCTATGTAAGGTCCTTATATGTGAATAACAGGTTAAATTTGTTCCATACTTGTGATCTTCTTGCCATTAAAATGATATTCTTGCAGATAATTTTAATGGAGCTAAGGTTCTTGGGCGGATCATAAGGGTTGATCATGTCGCTGACTATAAAAAGAGACAAGAAAACGAAGAGGAAGAGGGGCTTAAAAGAGAGGCACGGGATCTTTGCCGTGCTTATCAAAAAGGCAATTGTAACCGTGGAGCCGCGTGCAAATTTTTACACAGTGAACAAGTAAGATTTTAAATGCTGATAAACAGAGAAACATGTGTGGTTTTTGATATCTGTGGTTTCCTTCATATATCTGCATGCTTATATATTTGCTGAGTCAAAATTATAAGTATTAAAAAAGACCCGGGGGGGGGAGGGGATGACCCAAGGGCACAGTTGATATTCACTGATGGGGATGACCCATGGGCACATTTGATATTCACTGATTAGCTTGGTAGGGTTATGTTCCATATGTGTGAGGCAGGCATGAGGTCCCTCTCCGAATGCAGGTTTAGGTCTCATGTTATGTGTAGAGTGTCTATTGTCATTACTATTCAGGTCTTAAAACTAAAAATAAAAAATTCATGAGGATTGATACCATGCATTCCTTTTTGAGGCATGCATAGTTTTACCATGGAAGGTAGATAAGATGATAATTATATAGATAAACAGCTTACTTTCTTTCTCCTAAATTGACATTATTTCTTATCCAACGGTAGCATGATACTTGTTTCATATATGGCTAGTGGAGTTTTTTTCGGTCATCAATATCTGTTGGTCCCTTTTTGAGTTGTTTCACATAGAGCTGCTCCATCTGGAACTTTGTTAAGTGGAAATTGTTTGATGATTAAGTTGCATCACCTGGTTCAACCCTGTTTGCTAAACACGATGATGACCTAGTTGGATTTCCCCAAACTAGAAAAAATTGGTTGAACCAAGTGTTGGTTACATTATTCTTTTGTTTTCCGGCAGTTGCCTTCAGTAGCAACTGCATAACTTGCAACTCAAAAACTAGGAACCACAGGACCCTAGAGTTGTTTTATGGTCATCACTACGGAGCAAAGGGATGTTGTAAGGTACAAATGACTTCCATTTTATTTAAGTAATACAGGACAAATATGACAAGGGTGTGGTTTGTATAGAGCCGAGGCTCTAAACAAACTAGAGCCCACCTTCGAATAGTGTCAAGAAATATGGTTTCAATACTGGAAAGTTTTGTGATAGCCTTGAATTATATTTTCTTCTTATACTTATAAAATTTAAAGCTTCAAGAATAGTGTAGATCGAGCAGAACTATGAAAACTTTAAAATCTTGAAAATTGACGGTCCAAAAATGCATAACAAGATGCACTATTTCCAAAACTTGAAATCCATTTTTTTGTCATGTCCATGCATCTTGATGTCGAAATGATCAATTTGATGATATTTGGGCATCAAAACAACTTCTTCTAGTGAAAGTTTTGAGGTGGGCTCTAATTTGATTGTTTAGAGCCTAGGCTCTATATAAACTTTTTCCATATCACAATCATTTTCAGTGTTCTTTTATATCCTCAATTCCTTTGGTGTGTGCTGAGGGGTGTGTGTGTGTGTGTGAATCCCAGGAAGATGCCAACACGAATTGGGCCAACAAAGACGGCGGTTCAAGATGGGGACATGACAAACATGATGACCTGTTGAAGAGCCATCGGGGACACGTTCGGAAATCAGAAGCTCAGCCACATAATTTGGTGCTTTCAAGATCTTCTCACAAGGATGACAATAGATCTAGTAGCCATGAAAACCGTGGAAATCGGAAGCATTCAATACGTTGAGATTGTGGAGCCTCTCTAAGTTCTAGATAGGGAAGGGAAAATTAACTAACGAGGATTATAAGAAGTGGTTGATTAATTGTAGAAGTTTTTTGGTGACGTCTTCGTTGGGCCCACCTCATTTACATGTACTGTATATCATATCATCTAAAGCAGGAAAGGAGTTTTTCTTTAGTGGAAAACTTCAGCAAACGAAAATTCTGACGAGAAATTCTTTCTTCTATAATTAGGTAAAAAACTAGTTTAGGAAATACTACTGTATAAATTGGAAAAATTCTGCCATCAGTGAATTGTTTCCAGTTCAATGTACTAGCACTTCAAATTCTTTGAAGATGCATTCAGTAGCAGTTTTGAGCACATGTACTATGCTTCCTTGGGAGCATAATCGTTTACTTCCACTCCCTCCAACTCGAAAGGATTTTTTTTTCAATCTGAAATTTTGGGAGCTACTTAAGAATTAGTAGATGATTATTGATAAAACAAACAGAAAAAGAAATTGAAATATAAGTTTTCTAATACTTAGATCAAGCCATCAAAAAATTGGATGGCCGGCATGCAAAGGGAATACCATGATGAAATTCTTTTATTGAGATGAGGTTATATCCCCAAAATTCTGTTTCTAATTTGTAAAAAATTCTATGTAGACCCACGGAAGTATATGGATATTAGACTCCCGAATCTTCCCTTCTCTGTCTCTTGTCAGGGAAGTTTAATGGAACTTCAATTGTCTTAGGTGGGTTGACCAAAATATTGCAAAACTTGCAATTAACTTATATTGCACACTAACCCCTGTTTATATATACGAGAAATGTGCCTTAAAATGAGGTAATTTAATAGTTTTAATCTATTACAGATACCTGATGAGATAAGGTGTCGAACTTTCGAATCCCTTTGGAATCCTATTTGTCGAAATCGTATAATCCACTTTTCATCGATTGTACTGGAAAATTATCACAACCGTAGAAAAGGTTATCTAACGAGTGATCAAAACGTTCATTTCATATTAAAACGTACATTATATGGCATGTCAATTGAGGCACTACATGATAAAAGAGAAACGTCGTCTCAAGAATGTTTTCATCTCATTATTTAGTAAAATCGAAAGATTATCGGACTCTTTCAATGCAGGATGAAAAATTAAATTTCGTGCGAGTTCACCTCATGAATTCTTTGGAAATCGTGTAAAAGCATTAATTCGGCTTCATGGTTCTCATACTTCATTCCACCTATACTTCATCTCATAAATTTCTGAATCGCACATGTTACTTTGTCAATCCCTGTCATTCGGGGGGTAGCTGTTTAGGCTATAAATTTGACCTAATCCTTCACTTGTCATGATACATTTGAGAAGCCTTACTTGTTCAAATTTTTCATAAAAATCAAGTATTGAACTCACATAAAATTAGAGTTTAATGCTTTGGTACTATTTAAAGTAACATGGATACATGTCTAATTATGACTCCCTCAGTCCAAATTTTGATTTTAATTGCATATTAACCTTAATTTGCCCATTACAAGACTCCCCAATGAATTTAAACCACTTGTGAGACTCTCCGGTGAATCTACTTCTTACACTGCTATGCTCTGGTACATTCAATACAAACCCCATACCACCTTTACTACTTACCATAATTCACATTTCCCGATACTTAAAACCCCATTCATTCTCCGAATATATCAATGACAAATATACCCCTCATTATTCCCTTTATTCTACAAACTTTGAGGTTCGAAGATTTACAAGCACATTTCAAATGACAACAAACACAGAACTTGCTAGATGGGTAAAATAGAAATATAGAACCCTCTCCTACAAGTTACTCCTGACAAAGAGATTACACTCTAATGACATGTTAAATAAAGCCATAACGAACATATGTTCTGGATGAGATGAACATTCCAGAAATACCGTGATGGTGCAAGATCACATGTCATCACCAAAGCAAGACACAAGGAATACTACACTATATCACAACTATATGACACAATCGAGAACTACTTATCGAAGTATTTGACGACTATAAATAGCTCTATCAAGGCAAGAAAGAAGAGATCAAAATCAATTGAGATAGAGATATCAAGAGATCGAGATTAATAGAGAAAGAAGTCACACAGAGAGAACATGTACACCAAGATATTTATGTGTGTACACCATTGTATATTTGTATGAACGAATACATACAAGCATGCATAACAACAAGAGTTACCTGCTAGTTCTTTCTTCTACATTTCTCTTTCTGATGTTCATCTGTGATACATTAAACAAAGGTATTTCATATCAAAATTGGATGAGACAATGAATGTAATTAATAAGGCGTTTGTGGATACTTTGGAACTGTTCGATCCCATAAACAAAATAAAGCTCTATTCACATATATACTTTGATGGAGTGATTGTTAAAGTTCTTTTAACTTTTTTTTTTGTGTCCATTTCATGTTTCAACTTAAAATCACCCTAATAGTCTCATCCCGTGATAATGTTTGACAAAGTGTGAAACATTTCATCGAGGGTGAGATCTGAGTGAGTCTTTATGATCCTTGTATACACCAAGAGGGTCTTAGTCTAGAGGATATGCTGGAACATAGCCTAAAGGCAGTTAGATCTATATCTTAAGCTAGTATTGGAAGTGGGTGGGCATAAACGTGCATGTCCAGGTCTCCTTCTCCAGAGAACTTGTTCTTGGCTTCTGGCATTACAAATCCCATCAGTAAACCCTCGAGATTTCATAAGCTTTCTTGTATGCAATCCTTATGTCGGAATTATGTCTTATCAAAGCCTTAAAATTGTGATATTTAAATAGCGATTAACTTTAATGGAGTAATAGAGCGACATGACTCTAGGATCTTGGCATACTGGGGCCCAGAGTCATAGAAAACCGAGTGAGTCATGAGGAGGATTTGAATGCATGGAAGGTCCTGAGAGGATTGAAGGTTACCTCTTAATAAGGCTCGGTTGTTAATTTTTTGTGTCTCATGACTGTGTGCTGGATCAGGGCTATGTGATTTATGTGATTGATGATATGAGCTTGATGATAAAAACAAGGTTAGGGCCAACAATGGGCATTCGCCTAAATCCTTGACTCTTAGATCTGTCTTGTAGCATTTGCATAAACATTACAATGTATAAGAATCCTCTTTTAAGCGGTGCACCTGAAATCTACTAGTATTTGGGGATTTAGGGTCACTCATTGGTTTTAATTTGATAAGATATATCATGAGCCTCTAATTATATACTGTAGGTCATGAGTTTTTTGGGTCATACTGAGAAGGTGTCTTTGTATTCTAGGTTAAGAAAAGTGGAGTGCTTCGATTCTTAATTCAACTTCAAATGATCTTAATTTCCCTTGTAAATGTTTTTAAATAGTGTTAAAATAATTTATTTTGATGAAAAATGATTAAAATATTTTTTTGGATTTTTTATATTTTTTTTGGATTTTTCTAAGCAAGAAAACGAGTTTTTCATAAATGTTTAAAAATGACAAACAAGGATGGTACTCTAGGACCCACACGGGGCACCCAAATGGCTAATGGGTGTCCACGTGGAGGCCTAGGGGGTCCCACATCAGCCCCACATAGAGGATGATGTCAAGGTGACCCTCTGTCCTTTGTGTTTTTGTTATTTAAGTTAGGACATTTAGTTATGCCAATTTGTAATATTTTGCAAATTTGGATTTGAGTACATATTAATTGTGAAAAACAAGTTGTTTGTGCACATATGTGAGCCTTCTATAAGGGGCATAGGGTTTGAAATTTCAATTTAAACCCTGATGTTATGTGGTAATTGAGCACTTAACCAACTAGCTTATGTGTCATGATCTAATTAACCCCACATGCTCTTATAAAGTGAAGGTAAGTTTTAAATTTGATTTTTATTGGAATTTTTGACAAATTACCTCAAGGGTATACCCTCCATTGGTTTTAACTTCAATTATGTAAAAAGAGCATAGGATTAAATTCTACTTTGATCCATACAGTCTAAACCCATCATCCATGCACGAATTGATTTAGTTTCTATGAGCTTTTCCATGAGATTTTTGGAGAATTATTGACTGATATTTCTTTGATATTTTTTTACTTCAAAATCAATCAATTGAATCATATTTTTATGGATCAAGTTCATAAGAGGAGATTATCCCAAATTTGCGTGGCACAATTTGTGAACTCATAGATTTGGTTTGTGACTTGTCTGCCATGCTCTATCCCATGAGTGCTACTTGTGTTTTGATATTTTGATATCTACAAATCCTTCCATGTTTCAAATGTATATCAGTAGATGCTTGGCTTCCCATTTGTGATATGATAAATTTGGCTGAATTTTGAGAAATACAATTGCACGTCACTCTATGGTATATAACTATGACTCAAGGCCATAAACCGGGCACTTGAGAACTCCGATCTGCTTCCCATAGATATGTTGCATTATTCACTTGAGCATATGCATGTTTTAATATTAGGATCGTTATTTCTTGAGTTTAGTAAAGTCATTTGATGTATAATTTTGCATCATAAAATTGAATCGTGCATAGTTTTTAGACGCACCCCATAATTGTCTAGTTTGATGATTTCCATTGGTTTGTTGATAGACAATGGATCCTAATTGAGTTGCAATTTCTTATTTTTTAGTGTAAAAGACATTTTTTGTTCACTGTAAAGACAGTCATTTTACTGTAGTTTCAAGTTAAGCTTAATTATATTGAATTGTGCAAGGTTTTGAGTTGGATTGTCATGTATTTGTGACATATTTCAAATGCAAGTCCATGTAATTTGGTTTCTGTAGACTCTCAAGTGGTATCAGTGCCAAAAATCTAAGTGTGGTCCATTTGTCATTTAATTGGGCCGTGCCTATTATTTAGGATTTATGGGTAGGTTCATATAGGTTAGGATAGACATATGGGTCTACAAGTTGAAAAGGATAAAGTTAGAAGTCCATAAAGATTAGGAAAAGTTATGAAGGCCATCACGTACCACTTTTAGGGGGTCTTTCTTTTCTCAATTTAAGTTGCTTTTGTAGAGAGAAAAAATACCATAAAAATGGAGAAAACTCTTGAGTTATTTCGTAGAGAGAAAATTGTAGAGAAAAGAAGGCTTGATGGGAGGATTAAGTTCAATGTCTCTGGTTCTCTCAAGTAAGTGCTTTGTAATTTTTTTTCTTTTATTAAATGGAAAACATCGACCGTCTTCATCCCTGGGCGTAGTCACATCTATGACGAACCACTTAAATTCTGGTGTTGTTTTTTTATATATTTCTTTCATATTTTATTTTTCTTACTTGTTGCCTATTCTATTTTTCTCGTACTTTATTTGACAAAAATTAACCTGGAGTGTTTAGAGCTTCCGCACACAACAAGTGGCATCAGATCTTGGTTTGAAGTTGTCGATATGGCGGTAAAGGTTTCAAATGTAAAGTTCGAAGTGGAGAAATTTGATAGAAAAATAATTTTGGAATTTGGCAAATCAAAGTTTGAGATTTACTAGTGAAACAAGGTCTACATAAATCTCTGAAAGGACAGTTGAAGAAATAGGAATCCATGTCGGATAAGGACTGAGAAGACTTAGATCTGAGGGCTATAGACACTATTCAATTGTGCTTATCGAGTGAAATGTTATTTAATATCGTCAATGAAGATTTGGCATCAAGTCTTTGGTCAAAGTTTAAAAGTTTGTATTGATAAAGTCCCTCACAAAGCGACTGTTTTTTAAGCAAAAATTGTACACCATTTGGATGAATAAAGGTACAACTATACTTGAACACATGAATTATTTTAATAAAATTATTTGTGAATTATTGAATATAGGTGTTAAAATGGATGATGAGGATAATGTTATAATTTTATGGGTGCGGTTTGTATAGAGCCTAGGCTCTAAACCATCAAATAAGAGCCTACCTTCAAATAATGTCGAGAAATGTGGTTTTAATACTGAAAATATTTGTGAAAGCCTTAAGATATATTTTCATCTTTATTTATAAAGTTTAAAGCTTCAAAAATAGTGTAAATCAATAGATCTATGAAAACTTAAAAATCATGAAAATTGACGGTCCAAAAAATGTGTTACAAAATACCATATTTCCAAAACTTGAAATCAATTTTTTTTTTCAAATCTATGCATTTTGATGTCGAGATAATCAATTTGAGGATACTTGGGCACTGAAACAACATCTGCTAGTGAAATTTTTGAGGTAGGTTCAAATTTGATTGTTTAGAGCCTCGATTCTATATAAACTTTTCCCTAATTTTATTGCCATCACTCCCTTATTTGTTTATGCATCTTGTCACAATATTGCTTTTATGGAAAAGATACCATAAAGCTAGAGGATGTGACTTCGACTCTTCTCTCTAATAATTTGAAGAAGAGACATGGTAATGCTCAGCTACATGTAAATGGTTTAGTGGCTAGAGGGAGATCTAATGAGAGAAGTGAAAAGGGACAGGAAGGTCAAAGCAGTTCCAAATCCAAATCTAGATCAGGAGAAATTACTATTCATTGTTATTACTGCAAGAAAAATGAGCATATCAAGAATGATTATCAGAAACTCAAAAAGAAAGAAAAATAGCCTCTAAAGTAGCCAATACAGTATATGAAAGCTCGACAAGTGGAAAAAATAATGTGTTGTCCATCTCGACAAATTGTGACAATTCTAAAGACTCATGGGTTCTTGATTTAGGATGGTCCTATCACATGTGCTCTCATCGAGATTGGCTCACTACATATATGGGTATTGATGGTGTATCAGTTTTGATGGGGAATAGTGCAGCTGCAGGACTATTGGTGTTGGGACAATTACTATATGATAGAGTTGTGAGAACTTTCATTGATCTTAGACATGTTCCAGATCTGAAGAAGAATCTTATCTCTTTGGGTGCCTTAGACTCCAATGGCTGCAAAAGTATTGAATTATCTTAAGGGTGCTCTGTTTGTGATGAAAGACAAGAAGATCAAACCGAATTTATATGTGTGGCTTGGGAATATTATCACAGATAGAGTAGTAGTGTTTGTACCTGAAGTTGGTGATTCTAACTTGACTTAGTTGTTGTGGCATATGCGATTGGGCCACATGGGTGTGAGAGCTTTGGCATAACTTAGTAAACGTCATTTGATTAATGGTATGGAGAAATGTAAATTGGACTTCTGTGAGCATTGTGTTTATAGTAAGCAGTGTAGGGTGCAGTTTTGCATGTTAGAACATACCACAAAAGCATTATTGATTATATTTAGTTAGATGTATGGGGCTCTGCATCGGCTGTCTCAAAATGTGGTAAGGTTTCTTAAATAAGGTGTGAATTTACACATTAAAAAAAATGCATTTTTTTTATCCGAGATTATAGAATATGGTGCCTAGATCAAAGAAGTGTATTTTCTTTGGTTATGCAGATTGAGTTAAGGGCTATATAATGTAGTGCCCAGATCGTAAGTCACCTAATTTTATTATCATTTATGATGTTAAGTTTGATGAGTGTGCCATGTTAAAGCACATTAAGAAGAGTGAAGAAAAAGAAAACTGCGGCAACAGTGATGCAGTTGAGGTAGAGTTGGCAACTCTAGTAAATACTTCAAAATATGTGTTACAAAGTCCTTGTGAAAGAGTGCAAGAAGATGTTGACCATGAGGAGGTCTTTGAGTCTATTCCACGTGAGGAAGAGCCTCAATTTGGAAAGGAAAGGAATACAAAAGCCAATAGCATGGTACAATTTGGAGGACATGGTGGTTTATACATTGGCTGTCACAAGCCAAGAGCCATCCACTTTTACGGAAGCTACTCATGAT
The DNA here is from genome assembly GCF_000471905.2 of Amborella trichopoda. The sequence goes on along the minus strand of NW_006499920.1, from coordinate 284,979 downwards.
AGTGATAGTAGTAGATTGAAGTGATGTCATTGATGAAAAAATGAAGTCCCTTTAGAAGAATCGTACTTGGGATCTCGTAAAGTTGTCTAAAGGTAAGAAAGCCATTAGATGTAAATGAGTTTATAAGAAGAAAGATGGGTCACCTGAGACTGGTGATGATCAGTTTACGACGGTTGTAAAAGGCAATGAGCATAAAGAAGGTGTTGACTGTAATGAGATTTTATTTCCAGTTGTAAAATACACTTTTATTCGAGTATTACTAGCCATGATTGCATTGTTTGATTCAGAGTTAGTGCAACTTAATGTCAAGGCTAAATTCCTTCATGGAGAGTTAGAAGAACATATTTATTTGACTCAGCATAAGGGTTTGTCGTGAAAGTCAAGGAGGACTATGTTTGCAAGCTGAAGAAGTCATTGTACAACCTAAAGCAATCTCCTAGGCAGTGGTACAAGCACTTTGATATATTCATGATTGGACATAGGTATGTCAAAAGTAAGTATGATAATTGTGTCTATTTTAATATATTTACTGATGGTTTGTTCATCTATTTATTGCTCTATGTAGATGATATGCTTATTGATATGAAGAATTATTCAGAAATTAGTAAATTGAAGACTAAGCATGCCAAATAATTTGAGATAAAAGATTTAAGTTCAGAAAAGTAAATTTTGGTTACGAAGTACATAGAGATTGAAAGTTGTGTAAATTGTGGCTATCTTAGGAGTATATTGAGAAGGTCCTCGCTAGATTCGGGATGAAAAATTCAAAGCTTATCGGTACTCCTCTTGATATACATTTCATATTATCGGCAGCATTATCTCCAAGTTCAGATGCTGAAAACGAATACATGTCGCAAGTTCCCTATGCGAGTGCAGTTGGAAGTCTCATGTATGCAATGCTTTGCACTCATCCAGATATTTCTCATGTCGTTAATATTTTTAGCAAATATATAGCTAATCTATGAAATGAGCATTAACATGTAGTAAAATGGATTCTACGTTACCCAAGGGGTACATCATCTGTGGGTCTGATGCTTGATAGAGATAACAAGTTTGGTGACAAAGTTGTTGACGATGTTAATGCCGACTTTGCAGGTGATTTGGATTGTAGGAGATCTACTATAGATTAGGTGTTTATACTAGCAGGAACTCCGATCAGCTGGAGGTCGATGCTACATATTATGGTTGCCTTGTCTACGACTGAAACATAATGCATGATAGTTACCGAGGCAGTAAAAGAAGCCATTTGTCGTAGAGGCCTTGTAACTGAATTAAACTTACAACATGATGTGACTATTATTTATTGTGGTAGTTTGAGTGCAATATATTTGATGAAGAACCATGTATATCATGAAAAGACGAAGCATATTGATACCATATCACATTTTATCTATGAGATAATAACTGAAGGTGATATCTAATTATTGAAGACTGACAACAAGAAGAATGTTGTGGATATGATGATAAAGCCGATTCCATTGCAGAAATTCAAGCTATGCTTTGACTTGACTAGTGTGTTGCCAAGGTGACTACCTGTGGGGGCGCGTGTGGAGAAGACGGTCGATGGGAATCTCTTTTGAAATTCAAGCCCAGGTGAAGATTTGTTATGACATGTTTTGAATTCTTAATTTTAAGGGATTATTTTCTTTATCTTTTTAAGTATCATATTTTTTTGGAGTTCGTAGTGCCTATTATTTAGGATTTATGGGTAAGTCTATATATGTTAAGATAGACATATGGGTCTATAAGTTGAAAATGATAAGTTAGTAGTCCGTAAATATTAAAAAAAGTTGTGGAGGCCAACACGTACCACTTTTAGGGGACTTTTTTTTTTTCTCTAATTAAGTTTCTCTTACAGAGAGAGAAAGTGCTAGAAAAATAGAGAAAGCTCTTGAGTTATTTTGTAGAGAGAAAATAGCTTGGTGGGAGATTGAGTTGTGTGTCTCTGGTTCTCTCAAGTAAGTACATTGTAATTTTATTTATTTGATTTAGTAGAAAACATCGATTTTCTTCGCCCGTGGACATAGTCACATCTGTGATGAACCATATAAATTATGGTATTTTTCTTTATTACTATTTGTTTTTTATTTTATGTTTCTTGTCTATTCTATTTTTTTTGTACTTTATTTATAAAAAATCAACCGTTGGGTTTAGAGCTTCCGCCGATGTCTTTGATAAAACTTTGTGCTAGTTTAGTTGGGCCTTAGGCAGATAATAATGTAGGATCCTTTGAGGTAGGTAAGGTTTATATTGTAGTTCGATGTCAAGGAGAATCATCCCTAAATAGGGAGTACAACTTGTATTTTTCTATTTTTTTCCTATCTTTGTTATATTTATGGAGTTTTTCTTTAGCATATATCTAATAAAATGGAATTAATAGTAGAGAGCAACGAGTGTATAGAGAGAGAAACAGAAGGAGAGGCGAAAAAATTACAAAATATCATGCAAGGGGTTAAGAAAAAAGGAAGCCACTATGCAATATCTGTGGGCGAAAATGAACAGTGTTTTCAGGCATGGACTCGGTGTCGTTCGATTTTTTTGGACGGCGTGGATTAAAAGATCACAACGGACCTACTATGTCCATTACGGTACTACAACATATATAGTAGGTCTGTTGCGGTAAAACAATATGTGGAAATCTCTAAAGACCACACGCCGTCCATTGCAACTCTGTTTAATAAACCGCCACAGACATAACATCTCAGTGGTGGGGCAAAACACTAATCAAAATCGCCTATAAGTATTTTTAAGTGTTTTTCAAGAGAAAATATAAACATTTATCCTAGAGTGAGGAAGGAGGTGAGAGAGAATACAAGTGTACATCAAACAAGGTGAGGATGGAGGGGGAGAGAGAACAAAGGGGGGGAGGAATAGATCTCAAAATAAATAATAGAAATTAGGTTATTTTTTTATTTGGGTAATTCAGTGGGGGGAAAACAAGCTCTACCCATTTTTCAAATAGTTAGATTTTCGAAGCTGTCAGTGAGAGTAGAAATTAAGATTTATTTATTTTATTGGGTAATTGAGCGAGAATACAAACCTCTACGCAATTTTTAGACGGTTAGGTTTTCGTAGCTGTCAGTCAGATTGAAGATGGGTAATTCAGTGAGGATACAGATATTTTCGAATCTATTAGTCAGATTGATGATAGGTAATTAAGTGAGAATACAAACGGCTATAGGTAATTAAGTGAGAATACAAACGCCTACCTATTTTTTAAATGGTTAGGTTTTCGAAGCTGTAAGTGAGACCGAAGATGTATATCTAGGATATGACACATGCTATCACCACGACACCAGCCCGTTTGAACAGCTAGAGAGAGAAGGGGATGTAAGGCTTGAACTTTTAGCCAAGGGTGACGTTTGTGAATGTTGTTAACGTCATACTATTGAAGCAAGGTACACCTCAAAACTATGTCGAAAATACAATTTGCGTACCACAAAGCATTGCGATAATATGAAAATCTATTGTTGCCCCCTATGAAATTTAAAGTTTAAAAAATATGAAAATCAAACAAATCGATAAATACTTAAAAATCTTAGAAATAGACGGTCTAGATAATGTGTTAGAAGATAAACTATTTTTTGAAACTAAAAATCCCTTTTTTCATATCCCTTAATCTGAAGGTTGAGATTATCAATTTGAAAGTAGTCGAGCATAAAAATGACCTTTTCTAGGGAGCTTTTTAGCTGTACCTTATTCACACAGTATAAGGTTCACACCTTATAAAAAGTTATTCCTTAACAAAGAGAGAGGAGGGGGAAAATGGAGCTAATGAGTGAGAGCAAGATTTTAGAGAGAGAGAGAGAAAGTACAACACAAAAAGTGGGGCCCAGAAAGCAAGTATTGTGAGGTTAACAAGACGAGGAGCAGAAGCTTATTGGGCCTTTATTTCTTGTAGACCCAAAATCATTTCCATTTATTTCCTTATCAAAAAAATGTTTAAAGATAGTCAATTCAATACTTATTTACAATCAAACAAAAACAGGAATCAAATAAAGTGACCAATAGCACTTGTGGAAGGAGTCCAATGTGGGCTTTGTTGCTTCCAAGGAGAAAGCAGCCCATGAGGGACCAGCTTCTTACACGTGTCACATTAAACTTTCTAAATTTGGTAAGATGGCTTTCTACGTCTTTAGTTAGCAGCTTACTCATCTTTACTGTTAAAAGCAAATTTTTCACAAAAAGAAAAGACGCTAGGGTTTCTTACTAAGGAAACTATTTTGAGAAGGGAATACCCACGTGTGAAACCGAAGAAGCAACACGAATGTGAATAGCAGAATGAAACGTAAAGCACAACGTGGAAATGTAACTTAGTTGGCAAAATTAAGGGTGGCAATGGGCCAGCCCTTGATACCGACCCTATTAGGGTCGGGCTAGGTTAAAAACAAATGAAAAAAAGCTAAAAGAAAAAATAAATAAAAGATGATTAGGGTTGGGTCGAACAGCGGGTTGGGTCTGGCTGGACTCGGACCTGACAAGTATTCGGGTCTAGGTTTTGGACCCAGATGCGACCTGTCGAGTCAAAACATTAGACCCATACCTGTACCTATGGGGTCTACCTGTCAAGTCCCAAGTCTGATCGGGTCCATTGCACCCTATGACTATATGCTTCTCCTTTTTTTTCTTTGCTTTTTTTTTATTTACGAACAAGATAATAACTATCCACTGGATTTCAAGTTGTATGATTTATTGTTTAATAGCTAAAAATGAATACGCGTTTTTATTGTATACGATATTTAGTACACCCAAATAAATAGGGCTTAAAGTAAAGTATTTTATCTCCAACAGTTTAAGAGTACGGGTTGGGTCTAACTGGACCTAAACCCATACCCAAATAGTATTTGGGTCCAGGTTTTAGACCTGAACCCAACCCATCAACTCCAAAAATTGAACGCACACTCATACCTATGGTCCGGTCTACCCGTTAGGTCTCTTGTCTAATCGGGTCCATTAGCGCCCCTAATCAAACTAGGCTCTCTCTCTCTCTCTTACTTAAGAGGCACAGTGGCAAAACAAAAGTCAGGGAAGCGATTATTACAGCAATCCTCCGTATCCCTTCTCTTCACCATTTTACAATGATTGAGCCTACCTAACAACCACCCAATCATTCCTTATCGACTTTTTTCGGTGCGTAGATTATGCTTCAAATTTCTCTCTGTTAAACCCCTCCCTATTCCCCCCCTCTCTCTCTCTCTACTAAAATTTATTCAAGGAAACATTACATTCCTGCCGCTTTTTATTTTTAACCGTTATTACAGTTTGGTAAAAAAATATACGGAAATTATGCGGAGGTCTCGTAGACTGGTTTTCTATTTTTTTTTTTAAATTCTTTTTTTCTCTCTCGATTTGATATCGTGAACATCAGACCGCTACTTAATTTGTTTTTGAAATAAAAGCCCCAAATTTTTCCCACCTCTGTAACTTTCTCCTCTCTCTCTCCATTACTATAACTTTTTTTTCTCTCTCTTCATCGCCGCACCCCTACCTCACTATAAACATCTTTGTCTCTTAAATTATTCAAGGGAAAAATTACATCCCTACATTTCTTTTTAACTGTTATTACAGAATATATATGGAAATTACGTGGAGGTCTCACATACTAGTTTTGTATTTTTTTTCCCAAATCCCTCCCCCTCCAGATCTGATGTTGTGAATATTAGACTGCTATTTAAAGATTTTTTAAAAAAATAAATTGCATAGGCGGGACTTAAAAGCCCCAAAATTTCCCTACTTCTGTAACTTCTCTCTGTCTCTCCATTATTGGAACTTTCTTCTCTCTTTTTTTCTCTCATCGTGCCCCATTTACCTCTTTATAAATTTCCTCTCTCTCTCTCATCATGCCCCATTTACCTTTCTGTAAATTTCCACTCTCTCGAACTCCTTTTTTGAAGCTCACGGCCAGCCCGCGTTTCCTCTTATTCCAGCCACATTCTATGATTTCCGACATAATTTCGTACTTTGTGGTGTGCATTTTCCGTCCTCCAAATTAGGGAAGGATTCACACCCCTTTTTTTTTTTTGGCGCATCCGTGCTTGGAAGCCTCATTTTTTTCTCTCTTTAAAATTTTAAAATATTATTTCTCTCTCTCTCTAAAACTTAAAATTTGAGATAGTTTCTTTCTCTAATTTATGGACGTGTTTTGGTAGATTAATTATAATTAATAAAATAGGTGGCTCCAGTATGCGAAAATAAACCTGTGGAAATATTTCCCCACGTCAAGAGATGAGGTTTTATTTTCATATGAATTGGTCCAATCTGTAGTAAAAATTTTTACCATAAAAAAATTGTTGATATGTACTTGTCAAATACCCAATATGTGTAATGTAATTTCACATGAAAATATTTTCATACCTACCAAATATGTCCTAAATAATGTAAACTTAAGTTATGCAAATATATGACCGAAATGAGATATTTACATAACCTAAGTATTATCTAGAAGCTATCCAAACAACCATCTCCTAACATGGTTATGTTTACATTGGGATCCAAGCGAGCCCTAACACATAAGACGCAAGGACACGAAAAAAAGTTTACAGAAGGTGTCAAGTGTTGTATTGTAAAAGTAGGGCGTCCCTCAAAGGCCCTACAAAAGGTTATCTTGGTGTCTTGTAAAACTGTCCAATCAATCATTTTGACCTTGAGATATTTGAATATAAACAACTTCTGACCATAGTTACAGAGAGCGACCAACTAGGGTGGTGCTCCCGCTCCGGAACCTAACTCCGGCGCTTTGTGGCTATGATTTCATTCGGAACCCGTTCCCAACCTTTTGGGAGCTCGTTCCTATTTTTAGGATTCTTGATCCCATTCATATTGGACCTCGCTCCAGCTACCGCATGGATCTCGCAGTGTCCCACAGAACGTGTTCCCAAACAAATTAGATCCCCGCTCCCAAAATTTTAGGATCGCGATTCCTACGTTCTCGGAACTCCATCCTTAAGGAGGATCCCACCATAAACAAAAACAGAGCCACACACCATTAAAACATGAAAGAAAGACTAATGCGCTCTTGCCGGGAGATATATATTTTTTATTTTTCTTCTTTTCACTATTTTCCTTTTCTTTTCTTTTCTTTTGACAAAGATCACTAACAAGTAGTCTTATTTGAATAACTCTTGCTTAAAAAAAAAAAAAACTAACAAATCCAAGATCATAGCAGCCGAGTTTGAGAAAAATATTTCTCTTTTCTACCACGACCTTAGAGTCTAAAGCCCCAATGAGACATGAACGATTATGAGAGGGTTGAGAGAACCACCATGAGAGAGATATCAAAGATGAGATAGTAGGGTGTGCCCCTTTGGGTCTCTTGAGGGAGAGAGAGAAACTTTATATATATATATATATATATATATATATATATATATATATATATATATATACTACAAAACGCCTATAGGTGAAAATAAACAGTGATTTCGCTTACCCTCATCACCGTCCAAAGTTCAATGCACAGTCACGATTGTTCGGTAGTGTTTTATTTTTTATTTTTTTCTACAAATTAGAATGACCTGAAATTTGGAGAGTATGTTCATAAAAAATAGGCGAATCTACAAAAATAATAAAAAATATTATGCACAAGCTCTTCATGCTTTCTAAAAAACCTTTGAGAGCTTCCTCAAGGCAAAATCTTTCCAAAATACTTCAAAGCTTTCTCTTCAAGCCAAAGCTTGAACTAACACAAGGGAAGTTTCATTAAGGTAGGGTGTGCCACCGTAGGTGGTATTTCATGGGCCCATTAATATATTGGGCCTCCCATATAATATTAAAATTATTAAAATTAATTATATGATTTTTAGAAATCCATAAAATCAAATTTGAATATCTAAATCAATCTAAAATCAATATCTCTATTTTTATAGATCCAAATTTGATAAATAAAATATCTAGATATCTAGTAAAATTTAAATAATAATTTTAAAAATCTTAAATCATTAAAACAAACAAAATAAATTCATTAAATGGGAAAATGATCCATGTGGTCTAGGAATTAAATAAATAAACGCTAGGGCACTCCACCTTCAACTGTAGACTATGGTCCACACTTGCTTTATCAAACCGACTCAGTGTTTCTCATGACCCACAGTCCATGCAGGGGCTCATTAATGGGTCACCAAGGTTTAACCATTGAGCCAAAGGGTTATAATCCCAGTTTATAGATTTTAGGTTCTCTCGTAAAGACGTATCAAGGTTACCTAGACCTGATGCGACCACAACTCCTATGGCGTATAGGGGTATCTCTCGCACATACATATGCTTTACCCTAAAACGTGGTTCGCTTTCCTGAAATGGCTATCATTATGCATGCCGTGTGATGGCTCGCGGATGAGGCTTTGACCCCCATCTTTGTAGGTCATCATCACACACAAGGGTCAAACAGTTCCCCGGCTCACTTATCCAGGCATGCTCTGACCTCATCAAAGGATGACCTATTAGAACCCTTATCAGATAGTTTTCTATGGCCAAGTAACGTAGGGCAACTGACTTGCCTAGCTCATTAAGCTAAGTCCAGTATCAGCAAACATCGTTTGCTTAGAATGACACTCATAAGGCCTTTAATGGCCACATTCACCCAACAAAACAGTAGGGTTATCAGTTAAAAAACATATAGCAATTGGGCTTCCAGGACGCAAAGCAGTTATTCTAGCCCTAATTCCAAATGGGTAAATTTTGGGTACTCCACTAAAAATGTTAATTTGCTTTACCAATCCTTTACAAAGGTTTTTCATTTGAATTCTTATAGAAAACCAGTCACCCCAATTCTTGAATTTGTCAAAGCCAACTTTTATAAGATACCTGAAATCTCCTTGTATATTTAGGATTCCATGCACAATTCTTATTGTATGTTTAAACTTTCATGCTCAATTCTTGAATTCGTCAAGGCCAACTTTTATAACAACCCTAAAATCTGCTTGTATATTTAGGCTTTCATGATTTCCCTGTAAAATTAACAGCTTCTCATTTGATATCTCTAGGTCTTGCTTGAGTTTTTCTAAAAAATAAAGGAGCTTCAACTCGTCTCCTCCTCTGTCAGAATATCACCAAGCTTCACGACCATGGAGTTGCTTGCAATCAAGTGAATAGCTTTTCATCGAAGATTTTAGCCATTTTTAGAGCTTGTTAGCCTTTTGCAGATCGTCATGGAAGTCCACAATTGCTAGCAAGCGAGGTTGAGATGGGTATATGGATTTTTTTTGTTGTTGTGCTTTTGAGGAGAGAAAAAGACTCCACTCACTGTGAAGTCAGACGAATGTATTCATGAAATTAGAGAGAGTAAGAGAGGCACATATTGGCAAATGGGTCCATTGGATTACGGGTGCGGAGGTTGAAGATGTGGTGAATGCCTAGTCGAGAGAGAGAGATAGAGAGAGAGAGAGGGAGAGAGAGAGAGAGGGCAGGTGGAGATTGGCTCCAAGTTAAGCGGAAAACGATTCAACCTTGAATGGAGCTCGATCCATTCCAAATAGGAACACATTTTTCTTAGATGGGGCGCAACTCAACTTTAAATGGGACCCATTCCTGTTGTCTATGAGAGCGCATATTATTGAACCTGGGAACATGATCCCATTTTACATGGAACACGTTCCCTTTAAATAAGGACCTCGATCCCAATGTATCAAGAACGCACTCCCTGTTCATACGGGATCTCAATCCGCAACTTTTACCCTCACTGGAACTCACTCCCTGAGCTTCAGAGCTTTAGACAACCCTTGATCCGATGCTCCTGCACCTGGAACTGGAGGCATTCCCGCCCACTCTCCCGCTCCATGTAACTAAGCTTGTGACACATCATCTGGACCTTTCATTTTGATTAGTTATTTGAATATAAACAAGCAATTCTATCTAAATGCTGTAAATGCTGGTGGAGATTGAAAACAAAAATAAAGAGGAGGAAAAAATGAATTTTGCTGGCTAGTTAAAATGGTCAGCCATAAAGCCAAAACCTTAGTTTATGGAATGAGATCAACAATTTTAGAACCAATTTCATTAACAAAATTAGTTCACAAGGTAGCAATGAGTGAGCAACAAGGTTGTGCATTGATCAGTGGTGTGGTGAACAAGCTCTCGAGAAATGCTATTCTTTGGCAACAGTGGCATCAACAAGTATGACAATGAGCAGCAAGTAATGACAATCAAACCACTTGGAGCCATTGTATTAGCCATTTGCTGAAGGAGGAAGAGTTCATGAGGATGTTGCAGTTCAGAGCTTATCTTTCAGACTGCATAACAAGGACGAATCTAAGCATCTGACAGCAAGGGTGTTTTCTCAGTAAAGTCCATGGGAGCTCACAAGGAGCATGGATGAGGAAAACATAGACCTCCAAAGACTTGGCATTTTCATGGCTGGAGACTCTGAACAAGATGCAAACCATTGACCACCTAAATTCGACAATTACACAAGGGTTATGCGACTGAATCATAAGCCTGGGCTTTGGTGATAGGGATATGAAAATTGGACACAAATTGGAAAAGCATTACAATGGAATGGGGATCCAAAGAGGTGGTCTTATGGGTAGGGAGTGAAAAATAGTATCTCAGGCATTCATACAATATCTTTTCAAGAGATAGAAAAGTTTGTCAATTGGAAGAGCAGCCCTTCAACTTGCCCAAGCAGCTTCCCAGAATACAGACCCAAAGGATAGATCAGGCGTCAATGCACTGGCTCAGAAGGTGCTACAAAAGTCGGCCAGAGGCTAAATTGTCGGACCACCCTCTGAGGGAAATGTCCATTGATCAAACAGTGGCTGGCTATGAAGAGGCTGGAATACACGAGACCTGGCAAAATCATTGACAAATTCTCAAAGCCACAAATAATCTAAGTGAACTACTTAAGGTTATCCAACAACTTCTTATAAATGAGACCTCCTTTAATGGCAATGAATCATCGACAAAGGTTGAGCTCTGAGCATCAAGAACTCAAATTGGACGCCTCGATGAGCAAATCACACGAATATGCTCATAAGCCAATATTTGCAGGTCAAACACATAATAAAAGTGTTTGGGTATAATTTTGACTTACCTTAACTTTGCCTTTATATATCTTTGAGAAAACCTTCTCTGTTACTTTATACACATGATGGACACTACATTTGGACTAAGATGTTAAGTTCATGAGTTTGAGTTAATACTTTGGTGCATTCAGAAAGCATCGGGGATGACTAGTCCAAATATAGTTCCAAAATATGCATTCTTGATTTGCCCCATTACGACACTCTCCAGTGAATTTACACCAACTACGAAACTCTCCGGTGAATCTATCCCTTGACTCTCCGGTGAATCTATCCCTTTTTTTGCCAATGCTCTGGTGGCTACCAAAACAACTCTGATTATGCTACTTCACGCATTTCAATTAGGGGTGGCAATGGACCCGTACACTACCCGAACCCGACTGGTATATGGGTCCAAGTTTTGGACCCATGGGTAGAATCAGGGTCCAAAAGTGCATGCCCAAACATTTTTGGGTACGGGTATGGGTTTGGCTATACCCAACCTGGCGGGTACCCGAACTACCGAACTTTCCCACCTCTTTAAGAAGCTACCCTTCATTTTATAACAAACTCCCTCACCTTACCTTTCTAAATATTTGGATGTCAAACTAAAAGTTTTTTTAGCCCACAAAGCAACCACAATTTTCTTCTCGCTCTTTTTGCCCCTCTCACCCACCACCCAATAATCTGCATCAATAAGATTATTAAAGTGACATGCATGAGCTGGCTTTGGCAAAAAAGCTGGGCTACCCAAGTGGTTTTCAAAAACAAAATCCTTAACATTAAGTTTAAAAGAGACTAATAAGGTTATTAAAGTGACATGAGTGGCCTTGGCAAAAACAGTGGGCTGCCCACGTGGTTTTCAAAAACAAAATCCTTGACATTAAGTTTAAAAGAGAGAGAGGCTGTTGTCATATTGTCTATTAAGATTAATCCCACATCGATGGGATAGAAAGAAATAAATAAGTTGTGTTATATAAAATTAGAGGCATTGGGGTGCTTCAAGCAATGACCTAGCCTATTGTCAAACCTTTTTATTGGCAAGTGTCTAGGTCTCGGGTCCAAGAGTGCTTGTCGGGTAAAAGTATGGGTGTATTAAACTTAGACCTGTCGAGTACAGGTCCAGGTATATATAGTCTATCGCGGGTCTTGGTTCAGTTGGACCCGCTGTATTGCCACCCCTAATTTCAATACACACATTATCTACCCTCAAATATTATTATTGGTCAAATACCCCTCGATTGTTGCCCACATCTTTTAATGCCTAGAGGTCCAAAGATTTGTGAACACATTTCGAAAGATTATATATGCTAAACTTGCAAAAAGGGTAAAAACTTTCATCCAAGTCTCTCTTGATGAAAGATGATGTACTATTCTAGAACAACATGCCAAAATAAAGATAATGTAGCACGTGTTAAAGAAGTCACTAAGACTCCGGAACACACCAACAATCATGTAGAACCACGTGTCACCATTAGAACAAGACACGAGGACCAGTACACGCACTATATCACAACCATCAGGCACGATTGAGAACCACCAATTGAAGTGTTCAACGACTATAAATACCGCAAGCCAAAAGATAAAGAAAGATATGTAGAGATAGAGAGATAGCTAGCACATTCAAATATTATGAGTGTTGTCATTGTATGAATAAGTTCATGTAAGCAGTTATTGCAGTAAGACTCACTTGCTAACTCTATATTCTTATATTCGATGAACTCACATATGATTGATTAAACCTGGTTTTTTCACATCTTTATTATATGAGACAATATATGTCATTAACAAGGCATCTACGGATTGAAAGTAAAACTATGTGACCTGGGCAAGTGCATACCGGTTAAATTTTTTTCTTTATTTCACCACCTGGATCACTTACAAGTGTCTAAATACAATATATGAATCAAGAAGAACACAAAGAATGCCATGAACTCTCACTTGCTTGCCATCAAAACAAAATCTCATTCACAACATGAATATGAAAGTTTTATAACACTTGGAATAAAGTCAAGAATAAACATGAAATAAAGCAATGCCGCATACTTTGCCTCAGGTTACTCTCAAGGATTTCGTAGACCCCACACTAGATCTCTTCCAACAATGGCACACGAGATCTCGGTCTAAACTCGTATCATAACTTGGGAATCCTAAGCAAAACCACTTGAGAGCAATGACATGGGATATGGCTTGACTAATGCTTAACGCAAGATCAAAATCTCAAAACACATAGGCTTGGGTTGTTGAAGCCCTATGCTAAGAGAGAGATGGAGAGGGGTGTACCTGCCCTAGATTTTGAGAGACAGAGAGGCCAATGTTAAAAGTATAGTGAAAAGGTTCCCCATAGAGAGTATGTACAATACAGAAGCTAGGGTCTTTAGGGCTAGGGTTTTGTCATCATTATGAGACATAATCTTGTCATTCGATCATGGAGACCTATGGGGTGAAGATACCTCATCCATTCATTCCTTAGACTAGCTATCATAATTAAAAGGAATGAGGTGGAACTATTATCCATGAGTTTTCATAACTTTATTTTCATCAAATATTGTGTAAAGAAAATGTTACCTTTTTACAAATCAATTTCAATTAATCTCTACACTTTCCTATTGGAAATCAATCTAAGTCTCTACATAAAACTTTCATTTATTTTCCAATAAAAAAGGCCACTTAGCACATAAGCCACACAAAAAGGAAAGAAGGGACTGGGGCGCCCGCACACATGGAGAGCCATGTGGGCTCCAAGCCCAAATAAAATGGGCTTGCATGTGGTAGGCCCAAAGTGGCAACGGCCCCCCACATCTAAATAAAATTTTAAAATATGAAAAAGAATTTTATAAAACCTTGAAATAGACGAAATGCTTTGGGGAGTTAAAAATAAGCATAGATCTGGATATTCCCGAATGGGTCAACCTTTCGAACTGCTGTTGAATCGATGTGCAGGCAAAAGACAACCTGGTGAACTGAAACATCTTAGTAACCAGAGGAAAAAAAAGTAAAAGTGATTCCCGTAGTAGCGGCGAGCGAAATGGGAACATCCTAAACCGTGAAATCGGGGTTGTGAGAGAGAAATACAAGCGTCATGCTGATAGGCAAAGCGGTTGATTATTGCACCCTAGATAGCGAGAGTCCAGTAGCTGAAAGCATCACTGACTCACGCTTTGACCCGAGTAGCATGGGGCACATGGAATGGGCTTGCATGTGGTAGGCCCAAAGTGGCAACAGCCCCCCACATCTAAATAAAATTTTAAAATATGAAAAAGAATTTTATAAAACCTTGAAATAGACGAAATGCTTTGGGGAGTTGAAAATAAGCATAGATCTGGATATTCCCGAATGGGTCAACCTATCGAACTGCTGTTGAATCGATGTACAGGCAAGAGACAACCTGGTGAACTGAAACATCTTAGTAACCAGAGGAAAAAAAAGCAAAAGTGATTCCCGTAGTAGCGGCGAGCGAAATGGGAACATCCTAAACCGTGAAATCGGGGTTGTGAGAGAGCAATACAAGCGTCATGCTGATAGGCAAAGCGGTTGAGTATTGCACCCTAGATAGCGAGAGTCCAGTCGCTGAAAGCATCACTGACTTACGCTCTGACCTGAGTAGCATGGGGCGTGTGAATGAGCAAGGACCACCATGTATTTTTCATCTTTGATTAAAATCAATCTATAAAATTGATTTTTCTTATTTAAAAATCTTTTTTTCAAAAAAATAAAATATCCAGAGAGGCCTAAAAATATATTTAAGTTATCTAAAATATAATTAAATATATTTAAGAAGATTTGATGGGAAGAGTTGGGAATATAACAAATAAAGTGAGGACTCCATCTTTTTTAGAAACCGTACGCACTGCACCTTCTCAAACTGGCCCAATAGTTCCCATGACTCATAGTCATTCGCAGAGGTTCATGATTGACCTATCAAAGTCAGATAATAAATAAAAAGACATGATTTTAGTCCATAGATTATAAATTCCTTGTTGTTGGGTATTTTTGACGTATTTGCTTCCTCATACGAATAAAAGGGAGGCGGTTGCAACCCAGGCCTGTAGGAACCAAAAATGCCTATGCACTACAAAACGACCACGCGGAAATAAGCATAAGTTTGAAGAACTATCAAATTGGTGTCATCTCGGCCCCAAAAGGCATGTGAGAACGACCTTTGATATCCCAAAGTCCGTCCCAAAGTTTTTCCCAAACCAAACAATGGCTCAAGGGAATAGGACGAAGGTTCGGTTTGGACTACGACTCTCTAACATGCACGATCTACCTCATAACTAGAGCCCTATTATAGTGATATCTGATGATCACCATACCATCTCAGATAGATTTGGAATGCCGAGAAAAGCTTAGCCATTAAATTTTAGCTAAAATACCTTTTAGGTCCGACTTTCCTAAAATATACCCATTTAATATTCATGTGCAACCAACAAGAACTAGTTACCATAAATAGTAAAAATATGTTGCATTTTTTTTAAAAAAAGGGCATTCTTTTGAGGCTTGTATCTCAGCGACCCTAAGGCTCGGTGGATAGAGCTCAAATTTTAGTATGTCATTCCCCTCGTCGAGATGAGGATTTTGACATATGGCACACCTCGAGTGAGTCTGGAGAAATCTTAGAGAGATGGTTTCCCGGAAAACACATTTTGCATAATTTTGTATGCGTGACCTCCCCTCACTCCAACGGACGAATCTCGAAGCCTCGAAGTTAGATGAACCTAGAAATAGAACCATTACGTCTGTGATTCGAAGGGCTTCGATTTGAGGTAAGAAATACATGAGATGAAAACTGGGAAGGCATATGATAGAAGCTCCTACCAAAGGCATAATTTTCGTGTCGTTGAAAAACCATTTTTCAACGACTTCCAAAAATCATAAAATGATCAATCGGAGTTCAAATCATGTGTATTTGTTGAAAAATGGCCGCAATGGCTTCATCTTCGAATGACCATAAAAAATAAGATTAATTAAGTAGCGATTCGAGTTAAATCTAGTATTCAAGAAAATCAAGTTTGCATGTTTGGCTGAGATTTCAAAACTTTGAAGAACATGATCAATACTTCACGACATTATGCAAAATACATATCAAATCATTCCTCTCAGGTCGATCTACATTTTCATGATGATAGATCACTTGAAACATAGCCAGATTGCCCAAAATAAGGCATTGAATCATGTGAGCCCACCTTTTGGGGACTATTTTGTTATCTTCACATTTTCTTATGGGTAAAATTAGTCATTTTTTTATCAAGTTCAGGATTCATTTTTTATTCACGCAATTTCTATTTTTAGGCAATTCACTTAGCTTTTGAGTGTACGCCCTTGTTTAAGGGATACCTTTATATAAGACCATGGTATGTAATTTGTAAGAGGTTAGAAGATTTGGCTTGAAATGAATTGAAATTGTGCTTGATCTAATAAAGAGAGAAATTTTTTACCACTGAGACGAATACCCCTACTCACATACTCCCTAGTCTCTACACCCTACTCCCTACTCCCTACTCCCTAGTCCATGCATCCTACTCCCTACTCCATACATCCTACTCCCTAGTCCATACACCCAATCCATACTCCTCTCAAGGTGCCGGTCTCCCAAGCCGCCAGTCTCTTCAACCCAGGTGCCAATTCCCCAACCCTGTCGATCTCTCCATTTAGGTTTCTCTCTCTCTTCTCTCTCTCTTCTCTTCTCCTTTCTCTCTTCTCTTTTTCTCCCTCTTCTCTCTCTCTTCTCTTCTTCTCCCTCATCTCTTTCTCTTCACTCTCTCTATCTCTCCACTAGACTGGCAGCCTAGCCGTTGGCATCCTCCTCTTCTCCCCCCCTCTCTTTCTCCCTCTCTCTTTCACCCTCATTCAAATCGGCGGCCAAGCCACCGACCTCCTCTCTCTCTGCCCTTGTCTCCCTCTCCCTCTCACCGCCAGACCAGTAGCCTAGCTACTGACCTCCCTCCTCTTCCCTCTCTTTCTTCGTCTTTCTCTCCCTCTTCTGACCCCCACTCTCCTTCTCTTTGCTCTTTTCACTCCTTATACTTCTCTCTTCTCTTTCTCTCTCACTCTCTCTTCTCTTTCTCACTCTCTTCTTCTCCTTAAAGAGAGTTGCATTCGAGGTTAAGCCCAGGCATCTTCACAGAGTAGATCGACACCTCTTGACAAGTTTCTCGAGGCCCTCTTTCTTTCTTTCTCTCTTACTCTCTCCTTCTCTCTCTTACTCTCTCTTTCTCTCTCCCCCTTCTCTTTTCTCCCTCTCAATCTCACTCTTTCACTTCTCTTTCTCACCCTATTCTTCACTTAGAGCCTCCCCCCATTCCCCAAGGAGACTTGTGCTTGAGGCTAAGCCTGAGCTTGTTCCCAGAGTAGCTCGAGACCTCTTGACAAGTCTCTAAGGTATCTAGGTCAAGTGCTTAGTGCCTTTATCTCATCGCCAATATTACTTCCTAAGGGAGGTGATGTTTGAAGGCTAATAAATTTTATTGAGCGGTCACCCCCTTTACCTTGACCTAGTAAACATAACCTCTCAACCCTTAACCCATCTAAGCTTGAATCACCCTTATCCCATCCTAACTTTCTCAAACAAGCACAACCTTCTTTCTCAAAGCCTAAGAGACGAGTTGAAGGTCTTTGACCCGAACCATACAAATACGTATCACCAAGCAAGGACGACACGAAGGAGTTGGTCTTAAATCGAGCCGAATAGCTGGGGGGGCTTTTCGCCGGCACCTTAGGACGAAGAGATCTAAGAGGGCACACATGCCTGCGCGCACCCCACTACCACAAGGTAAGTCTTACCTCTAACCTTTCTTTTGTTGGTTTGAACTGCACTGCCCAACCCTTATCTTAGTGGGCAACAGGGTCATCCTCGTGTGCACATGTGCACAAACCCTAAGGAAGGCGAGGCACACTCTTTCTTCTCTCTTCAAAAAAATACACCAAAATAGAGGAAGAATCCCGTGGTTTTAAGAAAGCCTTTGATGCCACCCTGAGTGGCCATTCAAGAGCGAGGGCCGACCATCCCTCCTTAAAGATAAGTCTAGGCTCCATTTCAGCAGTATGCTCCATGGGTCCTTCCAATACAGTCCAGTATTATAGGGATTCATCTCTTCAACACATATCCATAAGGCACACCGTTACCCAACACTTCGTGGATGGCCATCTACTATACATATCGTGTGATGGTAATGATGAGGATTTTAGCCATTGTTTTCTCCTATCAACCTGTAGCCACATAACAAGGGGGTATGACCACTATTTTTAAAGCCTTGCTACACAAAGAGGTCGAGTGTTATGTAGTGAGATAAGGACAATGTGATCTAGCACATGTATAGTTTAAAATTTTCTTTTTTTTCTCTTATACTATTGGCTACATCACTCACAGATGTCCAAGAATTACAATTTTATTCAAGAAATAACTACAAAACAAGAATATGATTCTCGCTTGCTATAACCATAAAAAAATCTTGGATTACATAAAGCAAAATTACATCAATAGAATTTGAGAACAAGAAAGCACAAGATAACAAAATATCGTGATATACGCTAAAGGATTACCTCCAATGGACTTGGTACACCCCATACCGGGTCTTCTCCAACAATGGCACATGTGATCTTAGTCTTTCTTTAAATATGAACAAATAGAATGCTTTGGCTAAACCCTTCAATAAAAATACGAGAGCACAAGCAGTAAGATAAGGCCTCTCCTTTACTCACAAGTTTGGGGCATGCCCCCTATGTTTGATCCACTAAGGGCATGCCCCCCTTTTCTTTTTTTATATTTTTAGAAAGGATGATAGAGTGAGAGAGAGCAGAGAGAGGTGGCATGCCATACTAGGAGGACAAAAGAATGACCCTCAATAAGATCTATTTATAACTAAGGGGCTAGGGTTTTGGGAATTAGGGTTAGCCATCACTATATAGATTTAATCTTGACTGTAGATCATAAGTGACCTGTGGCATGAGAGGTCTTAACCATATAATCTTTAGATTAACCATTATGATAAAAAAGAATGTGTTAGAATCTTATCCCTCTGCTTTCTTAATCTAATCCCATCAAATATTTGTGTAAAGAAAAAATACTACGTATTTACTTATTTACTTGCAATCAAATTTTGCTCTTTTCCATTTAAGAACAATCAACCTCTTTTCATATAACCTTCCCTTTTTAATTTCAAGTCAACTAGGCAAGCCACAAAACAAAGGAAACAAGAAAACAGTTGGTCGTCCTGTTGGATTTATGGCCTTTCAAAGCATTAGAACTAATATTCTCTCTCTCAGTGGGAGTGAGTGAGAGAAAATGATTCTTAGGTGCTGGGCGCACTGGGGCTCAAATTTATAAAACCCGAGTACATAAGGCAATATATATTTTATGATTTATGAGAGAGAAAGATATACATATATATTTAAAGGGAGGTTCATGGTATTTTATATTGAGTATGCCTCATAGTTGTGGTAAATTAACCAAGGCTAGGAGAACCAAAGTGAGTACACAAAGAACCTAAGTAATTTTTGAGGATAGGCCTTGTGTGGAATGATCATAACTTGTGAGACATAAGTTCGTACCCTGACACGAGACCACTCCACGACATGTGTACTTATAGTCGTATGGGAAGCTAGTCTTGTAAGTTTGATCCAACTAAGAAGAGCCAGTGCACTTGTACCTTGAGATGACCCTTATATTTCAGCACTTTTATGTCCCACATGGGTGCATTTGTAATCCATTGAAAATTAAATGATGGAAACTTGATTAGGGTGAATTTGATGCAGCCAATTACGCATCCATGCATCGACTATGGAACATAAGCTCGTTGGGTCATCTTGAGACAGTGGATCGTCATTCTGGACTAGCCCAATGGAGTACTTCAATGGCTAGTGTAAATCCTAGAGATCTCATTTTATTTTGATGAAGATATATTCATTTATGATTAAAAATAAATTGGTGATTTTTTGATATTTTTTGAGAATTTTCTAAAATTTTTCTAAAGCACAAAAATGCATTTTCCACTTTGTTTGGAGAAATTCCAAACAACATCTTGTGGGGGTCCACGTGGCACCCAAGTGACCATGGGGTGACCATGTGGCAACCCCATAACCTTCCACTATGTTGACATCATCATGATGTCAAAGCCTAGGTGGTTGTCCTATTTGAGAATTATTGATTTGTTGTTTATGTTATATAGTTCTCAATGGTAGAAATTGTTTTATAAAAATCATTGAATATAATTTTGTCACGTGAGATTTTTCACACATGTGACTTTGGTGTTAGGTACCAAGGACCAAGGATAATCAAGATATTTTAGTCTAAATCCTAACCCATGGGAAAAATTGAAAATTAAAGTAGCTTTTTGAGTGGCTACATCTCGTTGGCAAAGTACATAGGAACTTTATGGAATGAAATTTTTTTATTGGTTGATCTATGAGATATTTTTTCTACAAAAAATACATTTTTTAAACTACCATAAGGGCATGCCCCTGCCCTTATGATACTTCATTGTTTTCATTAAAAACTTTGGTCACTTATGGAATTATCCAAAGACTAGGAAAGAAATGCTTTATGGGATAAGGACCTTATTGTAAAATGACGAATTTAGATAATATGAAAATCACATCCATTCATCTTGATGGTTAGATGTGAATGTGTGGCTAGGATTTAGGCCTTCTCTTGTGCCATATATAAAAAGCATCAAGGGTGTATATTACTTCACTAACCATCACTTTAGTATACATTCATACCTTAGGTTCCATAAACCCTAACCCACTTCATTTGCAAACTTTAGAGAAAGAAAGAGAGAGAAACATAGGCCTACACATACCTCCTATTTGATCCATCCTTTGAGTTCCAAAGTTTGAACCTCAAGCAACCATGGTGTTCCTATCTCTTCATGAAGACTAGCTACTTCATACTCCACATTTGAGGCAATCATATGATTGATTTTTCTTTTCATGTAAGCTTTAACTTCTCCATGTTTTGGTTACTGTAATTCTCAAATTTCAGTGCTTCTTTCATGATATTGTCTTGAGTTTTTCATTAACTTCACCATATTGAACTATGTTCATACTCCCTTCATATGCACAGTCTACATTAATATCCCATCTTCTATCATTTCTTCCACTATTTCTCCATCTGATTTTTCTAAATTTTGAGTGAATATAATTGATAGATAATTGATTATTTCATCCTCTCTAAAGTTCCATGAGGAAGAAAATCGTGCTAACTTAATTGTTTGACAAATTGCTTTATGCTAAACTACACTATGGACATGCATGTGCTTATTATCTAAACCAATTGGTCTCCATCTATCTTGATTATATTGATCTTAAATTTAATATATTTTGCTTATTTTGAACCTATCTAAGTGGTAAAAAAGTGATTCCATGTTTCCCATAGTTTGAGTGAAGTAAATCTTTGAGAATTTCAAACCATATGTACTTTTATTTATGGGATAACACTAAGTCACTAAAAAATCCAATCCGTGATCGAGGCACAAAGGATTCAATCATTGACTTCCTATTAGTTGCTTGCAATTTTATTTACTATAATTGAGAGTTATCTAATATTTGTGCTATAGAGGAATTGAGCAAATCATATTTGAAGCATGTTTTTTTTTATGTCAATTCAGCTTATTCTTTAATGCCATGATAAATCCTTGGTTATAGATCATGCAAATTGAATTCAAACTTGACTTACCGTGATCAAGTCATTTAGGCATATGCAAGTTTGTGTTTCGATGACGAAGGAAATTGGTAATGAAGAATTTGATGTAATTCAGGAATGAGGAGAAATTTGAAAGTGTATCTTGAATAGTGTTGTAAATATGGGTATTTGAGTATAGTCTTCCTTTTGTTGTACTTCTTGAGTTTTATCCAAACACCTAATTTAAACAAGGGAAAATATAAAAGACACCCCCAAACCCAACTTTCGCTAACCCCAAAAATTTTGATATCACATCACTAATCTCTAAACTATTTTATTTATTTATTTACAAAGTACTTTTTATAAAAATACCCCACTTTAAAGCACATTATAGTTTTTTTTTTATTTCTTGTCTGTATTGAAGCCGGTCCAACACTAACTGAGCATGACTCACTTATTCTTTATAATGAAGGCAGTCTAGTACACATTGTGCTGGACTAGCTTCATTGTTATAATGAAGCTGGTCCAGCATACATTTGTGCCGAATAGCTTCAAGAGGGGGAAAAAAAAAAATGACATACAAAACATGCTTTAAGGAGGGGTATTTTCATAAATAAAAAAAATTGAAATTTTTTACGTGAGGGTGTGGATGCAAAAAAAAAAACAAAAAAAACAGTTTTGAGGTTCATGATGTGGTATCAAAAGCTTTTTTTTTTTTTTAACTTAATGAGTAAGAAAATAAAAATTGATTAAATATGAAATTTATCATAAATAATATAAAATAAATTGTTTAATTGAATAACCACTTACCTAAAGCAGCAACGCACATGTTACTAATTTGTGTTATATGCGGGGATATGAAATTAGCTTCCTAGGGATTATGATCTCTAGGCCCACTTATTGGTGCCATAGCCAACACAAAATTTGGCGGGACCCATTAGCACAATTTCTTATGTCCCCAATGATGGGCGAATACACCGGCGATCACTTGAAAGGTGCCGATTAATTCGGTTAATTGGGGGATCTTAGTACGCTCCATTTTTTCCAAGGTCTCACTGCATTACTGAATTCCTTTCTTTATTATTTTAAGACAAATTTATTAAATTAATTGTAAACTATTGACTATTTAACGCTTTATCTAGACTTTTTTTATTTAAGTTTAAAATGCCAATAAAAAAGCACAATATCTTGTGTTGAACAATTCCAAATAGATAAATTGTTAAATAGTTCATCTCTTATGGATATTCTGATAAAAACATTTATTTTAACATCATTTGAAGACCTGAAGTAGTTAATCTATTCGATACTCTAATGCTAAATAGGTATAAGTTTCAGAAAAATATTATAAAAAAAGTGTTGAAACCCCTTATAAGATCACTAAAAGGGTCACATAATAAATTAGATCGGAAGGTATGCTTTTAAGTTTCAATATCAATCAAATACATCCTAAAAGCAAAAAGTTAAAAATTCATGAATTGCCCTCATTCGGTGGGACATTCAAGAGTAATTTTGTGATTTGGTGCGGGCAAGGCATTAGGGTTGAATGATGAAAATACCCTCAACAATTCAGCATTAGAAAGATGGAACACATTTTCAAGCGTACCAAAATCCAAACAATGGGGGGTAATTATGTGGTTCAAGCAAAATTACTTTTTTACCCCTACTTATACCATTTTAGAAACCAGAACAATGTTCCTTTCTTTTAAAAAAATATGTCCCATGTTCCTAATACTGAATTTTGAGGGTCAAAATGGTTTTTTGCTTGATCTAGTTTTCTAAGCAAAATGATCATTTTAGCCCTGGTGATCATTAGGAAGCCGGAATTGTATTTTTCCCTATGGAAAAGTTTTGGTCTATTTTTCTAAAGTAGAACAATGAAGGCCATTTTTGGAATTAGCACTACTGCCTTGTCCATGCCAAGTGATGAAAATACGTTCCGCATTTCAAATATTGAACAACATCAATTTAGGAAATTTTTAACCTCCAATAGAGTAATGACACTATGACATCCTCCCACACCTATGTGAGTAGGACTCCAAATGATCACTATTAAATTTCGATACAGATATCTAGAAAAGCTATGACATGGGTGTGAGACTTGGTGAATGAGTTTATTGACAACTTTTTTAGAAATTTGTGTCAAAATTTAATAATGATCATTTGGGGTGCTACTTACATGAGTGTGGGAGGGTCTCATAGCATCATTACTCTTTTTAATGGTGTATCTTATTGATATAGAAATTTAAAAGCATGTGTTCAAGTATAATTTATTTTCTTTTGATCCTTTTAAAGATATTATAAGGGGTTGCACCCCCTTTTTTGATGTTTTTCTTAGTAAAACAAATTGAGCACAATACTTGTGAAAGATATGCTGTTTAATATTTTACATATTTGTACCTGTTCCAATTCATGATCATGTGTATTTTTATGGGTATTTGAAACTAAATTAAAATATATATGTAAAATGTCAAATAGTACATCTCTCATCAATATTTTGATAAATTTATCTTAATTTAACTTTATGAGATACCCAAAAAATCGTCTTCCTTTATTTAAGCAGAATACATAACAAATCAATAAAAATCATTTTTAATGTGGGTTTACACAAGGCGAAGTGATCATGAAACTCAAAATCATGCATGAAAAATGGAGCTCGAGTTTTATAAATCTCTACAAAGGTATGATCACCTATTTTTGCTCTTGATTATGAAAGATAAAATTTCAAATATTGGTGCAAATATGGTGGATACCTGAATGCTTAAAAATGAATTGTTTAGATAATGTGTCACAAAATATATTTATGTTAGAGATTGAGATTCTTTACTCTAAATCTATAATTGTCAAGGTTAAGATACCCAATTTCAAACTAAACCGCAATTGTTTTTGTGAGATTTGACATGTGATTTTAATTTTGTCTTACTTTTTCTTGAGGATACGGTATCTATGCGGCCAGCCCACATAATGTAGAAATGCAGGCTTTGCAATAAATATAATTTGATCCTAAGTTTTAGAGTATATATAATCTTCAACATGGAGATCATGAATATGAATTTTTTTTAAAAAAAAAAAATTAAAAATAATAATTATATTAAAAAAAATTGTTGAACCGTTATTTACAATTGTTTTTAGATGGACCACCTATTTGCATCCATCTTTAAGATGGATGCTTTATACCTACGGACCGTATATTATAGAAATACGATCCGAGATGGATGCTTTATACGTACGGACCATATATTATAGAAATACGATCCAGCCGGCATGAAACAATTTTATATTATAGAAATACGGTCCAGCATGAAACAATTTTTCTTTTGTTAATATGCTAATGTGCATGACTTTTTTCATTTCTTGATTATATGGATATATGTCATTACTAGCACCTCACTTTCTCAAGTATGGGGCGAAATATCCAAATTAATTGCAAAAAAAAAATCTAGTGAAAGTTTGGGGTAAAAAAATTCACGGGGGAGGATATCGAAATCAGATAATAAATGAAGAAGACCAAGTACGTTGATTGGATATGGTTTGAAAGATAATATTTCTTATAAGATGACGTGCACTGTTCCTTGGATTTTATTTGATTAATATCAAATGATTCTATGCTCCTGCAGGAGCATTCCGCCTCCACTTCATTAGGGCTCTATCCAGCCTATTGCGACCTTTTACTAAAGAGATGTCACGGCCTTAGTGAAACCTATGTTTCAACCATGCCAGATGAGTCACCCAACTCGCACACGTGTGTACAAATTGTTTACATGCAATTTCAAGACTTACCATATTAATCAAAATCAAAACCAAACTTAATATGTAAAATACTTAGAAGAGGTAGTTGCGTTGAATTTAGATCTATGAAAAAATCGGCTTTTTTAAATAAATAATTAAAAAGAAGCCTATTCATCACAAATCTACGGCCAAGCCGGTTTAGGTAGTGTAAAACCAAAATAGACAGAAACCAGATTGTAACAAAAGAAACAAAATAACAATAAACCAAGAAAATGAAGATGAATAACAATAAAACTAAAGAAAATAAGGACGAATAAGATAACTAAGAAATAAAGGAAAACAAAAACAACAAATTACAATAGGAAAAAAAGATGACGATGGTAAAGAAAATAAAAGTAGAGATACACTAAAGAAAATAAAGACAAGTGATAAAAAGAATAAAGGAAAATAAACTATAAAATAATTAAGAAAAGCACATAATAAGGAAAAAGAAAGAAAGAGCCTAGCCTGGGCCTTTAGACCTAACACCCTGTAGTTGGACATCAGACGGCGAAGACAAAGTCTTTCCTCCTTGATCCTCAAAACTGATGATTTGATTGAATAAAAGTACCCGAAAAAAGATGCCCAAGAACTCTATGACTAGGGATTTTGAATGAATAAAAAGAAGTTTTTTTATATCCAAATTATGACTAGATTAAGGTTTAACGGCTAAGATATACGGTTTAAGGTTGCAGGGTTCTAAGAATAGGAATTAGGTTTAGGTGTTTGTTCATATTAAAATATGTTAAACTGACTAGAAAAATTGCCCCACTTTAGGTCTACCATTGCCCCTCTTGGGTGCACCATATTTTTCAGATAACATATGAGTGGCAAAGAAGTAGACACATGAGACTATATAAAAACTAGAAAGACTTAGAACCAATGGTCAGAGGATGGTTTTCCATTAGGTCTATCACCATATTGACTGCTACTTTATCTCAGTTGCCTACCTTCGACATCATTCTGAGCATTCTCTAGGCTGATAGCATTGTATAATATTGTTTTGTGGGTTCTATCATGCAACTAATTCTAAGTTGTGAAATCAAAACGAATGAAATGAAGCCGAAATCATATTTATCTCAAAATTCATTATTCATTTTTCATCTAAGGCTCTCTAATGGATCAAAGGTTTGCCAGATTTGAAATAATTGGGAAAGCTTCTAAATTTTCTGGAGAGGTCTTATGACTACCAAGGATTTTGAAGGCTCTTCCCCTTTGTATTGCCGATTTCTTAGATTAAGCAATCTCTTAGATTTTTTATTTAGACTATGAATGACAGGATATCTCATCATTTCTAGAGTTGATCCAGCTCCTTAATTTTTGAAAATATTTTAAGAAAATTCTGGAAAAGAGGTAATAGTTTTAGAAATAGATATTGATACCAGTTTACAATTTTAATTAAAGAAATTAAAGTTCTGATAATCACAAATGCTGGAGTTTGAAAGCATCCAATTCATAATTATCCCTACATTTGGAGTTTGAAATTGAGAATGGAAATTAAGAAATGGAAATTAAGAAATAGAAATTGAAAATTTTAATTTAAGAAATAAGAAATTAAGAAATAAAATTAAGTAATTAAAAGGAAAATTTTGAATAGAGGGGTTTGAAAAATGGTTTATTTTGTAGTTTAAGCTCATGCAACTATGGAGCCCTCTAAGTAGTTTAACGTTCTGAAATAATAGACGTGAAGGCCTTGTCATATTAGATATTATTTTGGATTTTTTTTTAAAATTTCTGATTTTTCCAACACATTTTTCTACCAAAAGTTTGACTTTTTTGGAAAAACAATTTAGTGCCAAGTATTTCTCTTTAAAAGTTGAGATGATTAATTGGTTTTCCATGAGCTAAGCTGACCCTACTAGAACTTTTGGAAATAGAAATCATCAATTACATCCTTTAGACTCCTTAGTTCTTTTGCCACACTCCATAGAAAACTTTCTCGAGGTTTTCAAACAAATTTTATCTTGAAAATGTAGGACACTGGCACTGGCGTTTGGGATATCTTCAAATTATTCTAGCCTTCCTTGGTGATGGTTAGTGAACTCCAGTCGGGTGCTTCACTTGAACTTTGGACTCTTCGAACTCGGAATAGCTCTAAATTTCATGGTCCCTTAGTCCCTTGCTTAGGTTGCAAAGCTCATCTAAATTTCATAGTCCCTTAGTCCCTTGCTTAAGTTGAAAAGCTCATCGTTTTAAAGGTATTACCTATCCCAAAGCATTCATCTTTGAAAACTTTTAAATTGCCCTAATGTAAGGGTGTAAAAAGATTGGGTGCATATAGTGCCTTTCGAGAACGGCTACTAAAGGGATGAGGGGTCATCTTACTTCCTTTTGATAGTACTTTATGGAAAAGTCCCTTTTTCATAAAGAACTTCGAATTATAGTTATCTTTTAAGAATTAACTCTAGTAGGGGATCATCCACGGTGCTTGAGTCCAAACAGGACTCTTAGTCAAGGAGAGTCGCTAGGTTTGATTGCCTTAAGGCAGTTCTGGATGAATCAAATGAGGCCACAGCTTAGCCTACAACCCATATTGTCTCATAAAATTCTTTAGATAAGACGGCCCTTATCGATGGTTAAATGAGGTTGCCACTACTAGATTTCCATTAATGGGCTAAAGTAATGTCTCATTGAGCAAGTTTTTTTTTATCTTGAGATGTCCTATTAAAAAAAATAATTCGCAAGATATAAATTGATCAAAATACTTCTGAAATATTTCAAGGGTATTTTAGTCAATTTACTTTTAACTAAATATTTTGTTGATATTTTTATTGAATTCTTCTAGTTTTAAAGACAAACGCCCAATATTTCAAGTTATTTGTATTTATAGAAAAAATTTAAATTCAAATATGAAATACAGTCGTGATTATTGGATCAGCCCAAATTCAATATGGGTTGTTGGACTCATATGTAGTTTTAGGTCCACTGGCCTACGTTAGCATTTTCATATATATATATATATATATATCTTAGATTCTTGAGTTGGACCACCCAACTTGAGGATACTCAAACACCAGGGTGGTGAGTCCAAGTTACTACGATTAGTCTGAGTTGGCTTGCCAACGTTTTCCACACTGATGGTGAAGCCCGCTTGGGTAGTGTGAAATCCGAAAAAGGTAGTACATAAATAACAATTAACTAAGAGAATGAAGATGAATAATGATAAAATCAAAGAAAAAAAATATGAATGAAACAAGCTAACTAAAAATAATAATAGGAGGAAATAATTAAGCATAGAAGAAAACAAAAATAACAAATCAACTAAAAAAATAAAGATGATGATATTTAAGAAAATAAAAGTAAAGATAAACTAAAGTAAATAAAGACAAGGGAACTACAGGGAATAAAGATAAATAAGCTAAAAAAAAAAAGTAAATCAAAGTAAGTAAATAAAAAAAAGAAAAGAAATAAACTGGTGCCCAACCACCCAGAGTTGGGCCTAGACAAGATGGAAAAGACGAAGTCCTTATTCCTTGATCCTTAAAACTGGTGATTTGATTTAATGAAAATACCCCAGGGAAGAGATGCACAAGAATTTAACTTCTAAGGCATTTGAATGAATAACAAGAGGTCCTTTTGGTCTCTGAATTATGATTGGATTAGGGTTCCTAAAACTAGGGTTTAATGGCTAAGGTATAGGGTTTAAGGTTGAGGTTTCTAAGAATAGAAATTATGGTTAGTGTTTCTCTTCATATCAATAAGTATTGAAATGGCTGAGAAAAGGTGTATTTATGGGTAAAAAAATCTCAAAAATTAAAAGGTCACGATCTGGAGCAAATCCATGGTTGACACTTGTCATAACGCATCTGTGAAAAGTTTAGGCCTTTTTGTGCTAATTGCAACGTTAACACTTTTTTTTTACAGGTTCGTCCTGGACATTGTAGAGAGTCCAATGGTAATGGTCTGATCGAAATCGAACACTCCTTTACGTCACGATCCACTATTTTCTTCCTTTTTAGCTTATAAACTGCCTATTTCTAGGATATTGGTTTCTAAACTAGGAGATTTCGAAATATTGAATTATCCATAGTGGATGTTTGGGAATGTTTGGCTTTTTAAAATAAGATATTTATGAGATCTGGAAATCTAGTGAATATTTAATGTATATTTGGTTTTTTGAGATGGAATATTTGGGATCTTTGGCATATTTAGGAAATATTTTGGGCTGGACTATGGTATGAGGCATGACTATGGTTCAATGTACCATATAGTGTACTGGGATAATGTGCTCCAGGATTTTTAGATTTCAGAAATAAAATTAAATTTGGAGTAGTGTCTATATTAATCAAGCACAAAAAGAAACCACTTTATAAGATAAAGGGAGGGATACAGCCAAATAGGAAATTACACTAATGTGTAGGGTTTATGTGGCCTTTAAAGGCTTTATAAGTGTTTGTAAAATGAAATAATATAGTGCAACATGAATTCAGTGGGAGTGTGGTCCCTCGTGGACTATACCATGCAAACGATGTTTGCAGATACCAAACTGTATTTGACGATCTAGGCCAGTCGGTTGGGAAAAACCCATATTATCTGGGCATAAAGAACAAATCGATGAGGGTTTATAGATTAACCCTTGATGAGGTCAAAGAATATGCCTGAATGAGTGAGCCGAGGGACTATGTGACCCTTGTGTGTGATGGTGACTTATAAAGACGAGGGCCAAAGTCTCGTCCATGTACCATCACACAGCATGCATATCGATAGATCATTCGGAAAAATTAGAAATCCACCATTTAGGATGAAGCGTATGCATGTGTGAAAGATCCCCCTATGAGCCATAAAGCTGTGATCGTATCAGGTCTTTGTGACCTAGACTCGTCTCTAGAGGAGGACCGTAAACGAAGACTAGGATTGCGACCTCTTGGCTCATCGACTAGACTCTGGTGACCCACTAATGAGCCCATGCTTAGACTGTGGGTCATGAAAAATACTGGGTCTGTCTGATAAAGCAAGTGTGGTCTGTAGTCTACAGTTGAAGGTGGAGTGCCCCATGATTGTTGATTTAATTCCTAAACCATATGGATCAATTTCCTATCAAAATAATTTAATTGTATTTTTTTATTATAATGATTATTTTAGAATTATTATTTGAATTTTTATGAACTTTTGGATATTTTATTTATACTTTTTGGATTATAAAATTAAAAATATTGATTTTACAATATTTTAATATTCACTAGAAATTATTTTGTTAATTTTAAAAGCATAAAAATAATAATTATGGGGGCTCATTGTATACATGGGCCCACCATGTTTCTAAGAGGCGAGGCCCACATGTGCCTCCCCATGGGTGGCATGCCCCACCTCTTACTACTTTCTATTTTATAGAAAGTTTTGCTTTGTAGTCCATGTGACCTTATGTTTTGGTAAATTTAAATTGTGACATGTGGTCAAATTATGGATTGAGTATTGATCGTATATTGACTTAATATGAAAGTAGATATTGACTTGATATATCTTTGATAGATTTTATGAAAGATATATATAAAGATGTGTTATTTTATGGAATGCACAATATTTAATTAAAATTAATTTAATTAATTTTCTATTGATGGGAAAATAGTTTTGGAAAAGATGATAAGGGTTCATGCACCTTCCATAATGTTGATGGCCCATCTATGGAATGGATGACTCAGATCTCTCACCCCACAAGTCACTATTGATCGACGATCTATGTTCAATCCCACAAGAAGAGGCAAGCCAAGGAAAACCCTAAAAAACCGTAATCTTATTCAAAGCCTTTAAAATTTGATTGTCTTTATCCAAAAATCTCGACACTTTATCTCTTGTACCTATTTCCATATCCCACTTAGAATTTCTCTCTCTCTCTCTCTCTGAAGAAAGGTTTCTCTCTCTCCCACATTGTGAAAGAACCTAAGGGTTTAGGTTATGGAGTTATTCTCTCTCATATCTCTCAACAATGGATTTATAGTTGAGGGTTTTAGGGTTTAGCAAAAAGAGAATCCATCTCTCTCAAACTAGGTTGCTAAGGGAATTCACCTAGAGTTTGAATTTGTGATCAATGGGGTTCATGTTCCATTGGTGTGACTTAGCTTAAACTTGCTTTCCGGGTTTAAGATTGAAGCAAGATCATCGATCCCGTGCCATCTGATGGTGGTGACTCGATATGGGGTATAATAAGTCCGGTTGAAGTAATCTTCGACACTCTTCTATTTTATTTCTTGCAATCTTATTTTTTATTCTCAAGCATAGTGCATAGTTATTTCAATGACATCAAATTTTAGGATCTTGTCTTTATTGTCATGTTAATTTTATTTTGAAATATATGTTGTTATAATAAGACTACTTGTAAGTGATCTTTTGCCAAAACAAAAAAGCTATATATATATATATATAAAATTCTCTGGTAAAAGATCACCTAGGTCTTTTTTTCATAATAATCAAATGATTACAACTTTCTAATATGCCCCCAAATGAGGAGCGTTCCTCCTTGTGTTGGCAACCCTGTGACAACGAACGGTCAAGATTTATACAAGTGTCATCAATCTAATGGTCGAGAAGATTCTAGGGACTCTAGAATTATATGTCATTTTTAAGTTTCTACATAATACTCCAAGGCACCTCTTTAAATCTTTCTTTCTACAAGCTTTCTAGATCCTTCCTAGAATTCCCTAGAACCTTCCAAAAAAAATGTGGAACTATGAAGACTATGTACAAAGTAAATGTGGGAAGACTGCGTTACATTCTTCCCCACATAATCTGGCACTGCCCTCATTTGTGCTTTCTTCATGTAACCTCTTGATTAGCTTGAATTACCACAATGTCTTTGTGCATCCCAAGCTTGTCTCGCTACCTAGTAAGGCCGAACACTTTGTCGCCACACAGTTCGATCTGTGATCATATATCTGGTGACTTGGATCCTGTTTGTCGTTGCCGCCTTGCCGCTTTTTTTCTTCTTTGCCATCTGTACCACTCGATGGATTGCTAGTCTCTCTTTATCATTGGAGATTCTTTCTCGGTCTCCCAGACCTTTGCCTTGGCTACACTCTTGGAGGGTCATTGTTTTGGAGTTGTCATTCCTCCTAAACTCCATTAATCATCCTCATCAGTGCAATATCTTGCACCCTGCGTCGTTGTAGCTGTTGTTTGGCTCATGGTTTAAGACCATACATGAAATTAAAGAATAAACCCTGTTTTGCTATGTTTGGAATCTCCAGCAAAAAGGTCGAAAATTCATTAACATAGTCATGAATCAAACCCGTTTGTCTTAGTTGTTTGAAGCTCTTACATGCCATGTATTTCACATTCTCAAGATGGAATTGTTTCTTAATTTCCCTCTTAAAATCTTCTCAAGTGTTGATTATGAAAATTCCCCATTGGCCGAAAGCATGGCACCTATGCCACCAAAGTGTGGTTGTATTCGTTAACGGGCAAAGCCTCCACAAATGTAGTAGCCTCCACAAATCTTGCTTTGGTACCAATTGTCACGGCCTTAGTGAAACTTCATGTTTGGACTGTGTGGTACGCGTATGCTCACTCGTTTGAGGATGAGTCAGCTAACCCATACAAATATTTTCCAATCAAGCCTACTAAAAAAAGAGAGGCACACAGTAGGATACAAAAACTTGCATTACATTAATGCTTAAGTTATTACAACTTTTCCAGTCGCCTCCTAAATGAAGAGTCCTCCTCTTTATATATGCAACCACGCTACAACGGTCAAGATTTATGCAAATATCATCAATCCAACTGTCATGAAGAATCTAGGGACCATTGAATTATCTTCCATTTTCAGGGTTCTCCATAATACTCTACATTCTTCCTTCTAGAAGCTTTCTAGATCGTTCGAGGAATTCCATAGAACCTTCTAGAAAATGTGTAACTATATGCAATACATACAAAGTTATGCCGGGACACTCTACATGGCTTATTTGGATTACAGCTCATTATTCAAGCCTGTTCATTTGCAATGCTCATTATGCAAAACTGTACATTTGCAATGCTCATTATGCAAAACTGTACATTTGCAATGACAAATGGTGGAAATTTATTGTGTCCATTTTATGTCATTATGGTCCTACTACATTATTAATACATGCTATCGATAACGACACTGAAAGATGGATCTCTTGATATACCATATACCAAATTCGTCTTTGGCAAAGCATATGATGCACATATACAAAAAAATGTGCATGACGAATAAAGCAAGCATATTAAAACCCTAAATGCATTCCCATCTGCTATTTGTCAATGAGAAATAGCAAAGGAAATGATCTCATTTCCCTTTGTGCTCCATTCCCACCATTAACACTTTAAGGGGAAAACAAAAGAAAAAGAAGCTACAAATAAAATCCATCGTCCGTACTCACTAACGGATGGTAGATTGGACATAGTAATCTTCCCTTTAGTAATTTGTCAAAGATTAACCAATCTATTCAGGTATTCAAAATTTGGGGATCTTACCTCTTTAATGGTTTAACCTGATAACAAAGTAAAACTTCTATTGTGCTTTGTACGTGCTTGGAAAAAAACAACATTGCAATGTACGTGCTTGGAAAAAAACAACATTGCAAGATTGACCAGAAATTTTCTAGTTTTTTAAAAGTCAAATCTAAATTTTTAAGAACTTAAAATCTATTTTTTGTGTAAAGAATTATCTATTGTTTTATATACAGATCTAGAGTTTTAGAAAGAAAGAAAAAAAAAAGCCTGCACTACCTATCTCAGAAACATAAATTTTCATATGCACTCTGTGTGTAGAAAAATAATATATGAAGTGTATAGATGGCATCAGATTTTTGAAGGTCCAGCTTTAAGGAACTCAAAATCTCATTTTATTTTATATAGGCCTGGCCAACGGGGCGGGGCCCTGCGGTCTTTTGTCTCCAACCCAGTTTCGGGCTGAGCGGGGAAGGTTGGCAGCCCCAATTCTAAGCTAATCATCTGTTAGTTGATACCAAAATTTCAAATTAGGAAAAAACATGTTATTCCACCAATCCATGGAGTATATTACTAATGTTCAATTACTCTGTTTGGGGTTTTTAATTGACATTTTAGAGAAATCAACATTAATATCACCCAAGTTAGCATCCCCCAACAATTTTTAGTTTCATGTGCATACCTCTTTTTCTTTTTTTTTTTAATTTTAAAATTGCCATTGCTTTGGATTTTTGAGATATGAAGGGACGAAGTCATTTTGGAATTTCGGATCTTAAAAGTTCAAAGTCACATTTGATGTGTATATGGGGATCTGATTTCAGATATTTAGGAACTGAAGTCATATATGACTTCGAATATTGAAGATCTTCAATTATATTTAATTTTATATATGTAGCCAACTTCGGACCTTCAATATATAAAATTACAAAATGACTTTATGATTTTGGATTTTGAAAATTTGAAATAATGACAATTTGATACTATAAAAAACTAAGAAAAGAAATACACATGTATCAGAGAAACACTAGGGAGGATTTTTTTAATAGCATAAATTAGACATATTGGCATAAATTTCTCAACATACACACTGAAACAAATGCGTATTTACACATGGGAGATATGAGAATGTATACAATGAGACCATTCACTATTAATATAAGTTCACAATCATTATTGACCATTAGATATGAAATCAAATCAAAGATGTTTCATTGATTGAGTACAAAGTTCAAAATAAAATTTCTTAAATATTATGAGATTTTTCAACTTATTAGATTTCACAATTAATGTCTAAAAATTATAGTAACTTTCTTGTACCAAAAATAAACATAACACACGAGATAGAGACATGAGATTTACGGTGGCTAGAAAGATATATGTGAAAATAACAATCTGATTTGGCATATAAAAATCGATGTAAATAAATTATGGTTGAGCGATGTGACGAAAGAGAGCTATTTTAACGAACGAACTCTGACTTGGATATTTGACCGTAAAAAGTTAAAAAGGCCACACATTTTTATATTCCGGCCAATATCTAACTATGATTTCAGCAGGTTTCATATGCAAAATCTATTATATGCAAACCCAAAATATTTGTTTAACTCGACTAAAACTTATAGGGTGCGGTTTGTATAGAACCTAGGCTCTAAACAATCAAACTAGAGCCTATCTTCAAATAATGTCGACGTTTCAACACTGGAAATCTTTGTGATAGCCTTAAAATATATTTTCATCTTTATTTATAAAGTTTAAAGTTTAAAAAATAGTGTAAATTGATAGATCTATGGAAACTTGAAAATCTTGAAAATTGACGGTCCAAAAATGTATTACATAATACACTATTTCCAAAACTTGAAATATTTTTTTCTTCATGTCGATGCATCTTGATGTCGAGATGATCAATTTGGAGATATTTGGCATCAAAACAATCTCTTATTGTGAAACTTTTTAGGTGGGCTCGAATTTGATTGTTTAGAGCCTCGGGTCTATATAAACCTTTCCCAAACTTCTAAGAAGAAGTAAAGATACTATTTACTTTTGGAAATTTTGGAAAAAGTTTATATAGAGCCGAGGCTCTAAACAATCAAATTAGAGCACACCTCAAAAATTGCACTAAAAAAGATTGTTTTGATAAATATCCTCAAATTGATCATCTCAACATGAAGATGCATGGACATGAGAAAAAAATGGATTTCAAGTTTTAGAAATAGTGCATCTTGTAACACAATTTTTTACAGTCATTTTTCAAGATTTTCAGGTTTTCGTAGATCTGCTTGACCAACTCTATTTTTGAAGTTTTAAATTTTATAATTAAAGATAAAAATATATTTTAAAGCTATCACAAAGACTTCCAGTATTGAGACTATATTTCTCTACATTATTTGAAGGTGCACTTTATTTTGATTGTATAGAGCCTTAACTCAATACAAACCGCACTTTTTACTTTTAGTATAAGAAAGTCTCGATCACTCATGTTTGTTTGATTTCAAATTGAGTGGTTGACATGGTATTATTGACTAAATTCAAAATTCAAAAAAATATTCTTGAAATTCGTGACGCACCTAAGCAATCTAATTTTATATCTAATGGTTTATAATAATTGTGACTTTCTTGTAGTATAGATAAATAATCTCATAGTATACAATCTCAACTTATATTAGGGATGTATTTTGGATCCTAAAATTGGAAAAAATTTAAATAAAGCCAAGGGCCCACCTCAAAAATTTAACATGAAGAGGTTGTTTTATTGCCCAAATATCCTTAAATTGATGATCTCAATGTCAAGATGAGAAAATAATGGATTTCAACTTGAAATAGTGTATCTTGCCATGCATTTTGGCACTTGTGATTTTTTATGATTTTCAAGTTTTCATAGATCTATTCGAACTATACTATTTTTGAAGCTTTAAATTTTATAATTAAAAGTGAGGATATATTTTAAAGCTGTCGTAAAGATTTCAAGTATTGAAACCACCTTTCTCAATACTATTTGAAGGTGGGCTTTACTTTGATTATTTAGATCCCTAACTCTATACAAACCGTACCCCCTAAAATTTAGGGATATGATCTCCAAATCTACTAACCAAACATTAACTCTCTGTGTGCCCTAAAAAAAAACAAAACTTATAAATAGTCATCTAGTTAAAATTAGATGGATCCCAAATTTTTTTAAAAAAGAAATAAAATCTAATACAGGTGTTTTGCCTGGGAGCGTAAACATACAGTGTGCTCCTAAGGGAGGATAGTACACGCACTCATCTGCAAATCTGACAGCAAAATTTATTATTTAAAACATCGGGGAGCAAAATTTATTATTTAAAACATTGGGGAAAGAGTAAAGAGAGAGAAACAAGAAGTCTATTATGCCGAGGAATGCTTCAAAAGTCCCAAAATTCCTGTACGGCCCCCCAAACCTTTTACAATGAAATTTCGTGAGAAAAATAAAAGACCGAAGTACTTTTCTCTAGGGTAAGTAAAAGACCAGAATTGAGCTAAATTCCAAATCGATGGTCCATTTATTAACATTCATTTTGTCTTCTTTGGATTAGATTTTAGAGAGATAGAGAGAGAGAGAGAGAGAGGAGACTTGATTCTTGGAGACTGTTTAAAAGAAACGGATGAGAGAGAGGAGTGTGATTTAAGTGCTTAAGATGAGAGAGAAAGTGAAAGACATGGATGAGAGTGTGAAAGAAGAAAAAAGAAGTTTATATAAAGCCGAGGCTCCAAGCAATAAAATTAGAGCGCACCTCAAAAATTTCAATAAAATTTCAAATTGATCATCTCGACATCAAGATACATAGACATGAGAAAAAAATGAATTTCAAAATTTTAAAATAGTACATCTTGTAGCATATTCTTGGATTGTTAGTTTTCAAGATTTTCAAGTTTTCATATATCAGCCCGATCTATACTATTTTTGAAGTTTTAAATTTTATAATTAAAAATAAAAATAAATTTTAAAGCTATCACAAATATTTTCAATATGGAAAATAGTTTCATAGGGCTGCAGCCCTATCAAAATAAGTAAAGCCTTGCTTTATAAGTGCAATTCAAGTGTTGAAAATTCTTTAAACCGATCATCTTAGCATGAACATTATAGTTGTGCAAAAAATTATGATTTTAATAAAAATAGTGTATATTGCAATAAATCATCTAGACTATTCATTTTGTCCTAAAACTAAGTGATCACTGATCCACAAGATCTATATCATTTTTTGAGTTTCAAAATTTATTGTCAGTGTTGGAAATTAATTTTAGAGCCATTGTAAAGATTTCCAATGCTGAAAGTGCTTGCCTAAAGTGCTCAGGAGGAGGCTCAATGGATAAATCTTATAGGAATCCCCGTTTCATGCTTGGAGTTTAAAAATAATCCAAAAGATTGCTAATATTTGTGGTAGTGATTGTGATGTAGACTAGGACTCATTTTTGGGAAAAGATCAAACTTCTATTAGAGTTAAGATTTGGTGTATTAAGGGTCGTGAAATTCCAAAGGTAGTACGATTGTGGATTGGTAAACAATCTTTCTTAATCTCTGTAGAGATTGAAGAATGTGTTTTGCTTCCAAAGAAGGTGAGAGTTGTTAATAAAACCATATTGCCAAAATCTAATGATAGACCAAACAAGGGAGAAGAATGACAATTGGTTTCTCACTAGAAAATTCCTGTAAAATCATTAGAAGTAGCCTCCCGGCTACTGGATTTGATTGAAAAGGGAAGAGGAATATCCATAACAGAAATTGGAGACGGTTACAAAAATTTAAATATTTGAATATCCACAAGAGGTAGATTCCGAGGGAAGATTTCCTAAAACGGTCCTAGGAATTCTGGATGTGCATGTGACTTCTAAGGGAGATCTTTTTACCATCGTTTGGGGTAAGGACACATGTAGGAGCTGACCTTTCCATTTTGGTGAAGAACTATTCTGATGGTGGTGATCGTGCAGGCATTCCTTTAGGTAACTTCGTGAAACTTTCCCCGAGACGCATAACTGTGGATGACGGTGCGAATGATGGCTTTCCTTGGAAAAATCCATCCCCCTTTTACGTGGCCTGTATGCAGGCAGACGTTTTTGTTAGTGAATCTTCCCCATATCCTCCTTTCGGGAAGGAGAAGAAGAAGGGTTTTTGGGCTATGCTCTGTGGTTTCTATGGTTTCTATTGTTGCAAAGTTTGGTGGCATCGGCTTCTTTTCGAAAAGGGTGGGGCAAATTCTGGTCGGTGTTTCTTGTGTATGTCAAACTCAAGATGTATCCACTACCTGCTAGGGGAGCTGCGATAAGGGGTCAGAAGAGCCGTCCTCGGGCTGGTTTGATCCCTTCATGTTGGATTCGCTAGCCATTGTAGTTATAGACCCTGGTGAAGAGGAAGTTCCTTTGCAGATTCAGATGGATCAAGAGCAATAAGCTCAGGGGATCGTGGGAGATGTTAGTGATTTTGATCCCACTTCTACGGTGGTAGAGGGTATTGTTGGGGAGCCTTTGGCTATGGTGGCCCAGTCGGTACCTTCAAATCTTTTACTTTCATACTTCTTTATCTATAAAAGTGATGATTCCATAATAACTGAGCCACCTGCGCAGGGGCAATTCTTCGGACACCTCAAAGAACGAACAGAAGGAAGCAAAGCCTGAGGAGATGGACGAGTTGGAAATAGATAACGGAAAGGTGACGAATATGTTCGATGATATGGTGGCCGATTTCAATGTCCCTATAGTTGTGCTGGATGAGATGAAAGTTAAAAAGATAGAAGAAAAAGCTAAGGCTGCATTAGAGGTGGCTCAGAATAAGAAGAGTAAAGCAAAGATGGAGCAAACCCCAATTAAGAAGGTCGAGAAGAAGAACAAAGAAAGAAGAAAGCCATCGAGGTCCTCGGCTCGTATTGCAGCAAGCTTTGGGTTCTTTGACGGGCTTCAGTCGCAAGCAATTCGGATGTAGGAGTTGGACATGGTAAAACTCAGTAGTGAGACCAATATTTATGAAGCCACCATCTCGGAAGACGAGGATGCGGCTCTGCAGGAAGCTCTTATGTTTGAGGAAGCCAATTTTGGACCTTGTATCGATAGTCCAGGTTCTTCTTCTCACCCACCTCTTTAAACAATGTAATTTCTTGGAATGTTAGGAGTTTGTGAGATCCTAGGAGAAAAATTGACATCCAGTTTTTGGTGTCTAAATATAAATATGTTGTTTTGATGCTTCATGAAACCAAATTGCCTAGCCCCATTGTTGCAGAGAACGCCATTGAACGAGGCCATGTGTATGTTCAATAACTTTATTGAGAATCATGATTTGGTGGATTTATTCATTGCTGAAACTATTTATACATGGTCGAACAATAGCATTTCCAATCTCCAAATGTCTAAGATCGAAAGATTTTTGGTTTCAGGGGAGTGGTTGGAGGCCTTTTCATTAGCCTCAGTGCGAGCCTTTCCTTGGTTTACTTCGGATCATACTCTATTATTACTTTCCAGCAAGGTTGTAGCTTTGGGTCCCAGGCCTTTTCGTTTGGAGATAGGGTGGTTGGAAGATCGAGAAGTTGTTGACATTTTCAGAAGTACTTGGGAAAACTCTAATGTTGTCACACCCCAAGAATTTACAGTACGTTTATTCTTGAGATGTGACAGACAAGACATATATATATATCTATTGATAGAACAAATTTACAGTGGCTAAGTCTTACAAATGAAATAAAAGAAAGTTTAAATAAAACTACAATATCTTCCCAAAGTTGATCTTGACGATGACACAAATGAAACCGC
>NW_006499920.1:228435-241074 GCF_000471905.2 Amborella trichopoda | reverse complement strand
CATATTTTCTCCTTTTTTTTTTTTTTTTTTGAAATTTTTAGGATTGTTACAAATGTTGTGGGTTCTTTAGACTTTCAGTTACATAATAAGCTAATTAGCATTAAACATAAGCTAATTGTATGAAAAAAGAAAAATAGATTCTAAGTTCAACGGAAGATAGATGAATTCCTATCTAAAATAGAATTGCTGGATTTTACTATCCAACATGGAGATTCTCTTTATGAGGACCAAAATACTGAAAGAGATAGTAAGATCAAGTCTCTCAATGAACTCTGTAGGATTGAGGAGTTATATTGGAGAAAAAGATCAAGAATCAAATGGCTAAAGGAGGGAGATAGAAACACAAAATTATTTAATGCCATTGCCAGCTCTAGAATAAGGTAGAATGATATCTTGGGGTTATCTATTCAAGGGGTTGATCAGAAAGATGGGTTGGCAATGGGGAATGAGGCAATAGCTCACTTTAAGAAAGCCTTTTCTTTTGAAGTTAGGTTTCACCCAAGCTAAACCAAGTGCCTTTCTTTTCACTTTCTCCTTCTGTCGTTGGGGAGTTTGAGAGGGATCTGACAATGGAGGAGCTTAAAAGTGCGGTTTGTGCATTCCTGGGGGATAAAGCCCCTAGACCGGACGGTTTCCCTTTGGTCTTCTTCCAAAAGTTTTGGAATTTAATCAAAGGGGAGCTTCTAGAGATGGTTAGAGGGTTTCTTCTTCAGGTGAGCTTTTCAAAGGGGTGAATTCGGCTTCTATCGCACTGATTCCCATGAAAAGCCTTATTGCTGATTTGTCTGACATTTGACCAATAAGCTTGCTTACAAGCCTCTACAAAAAAGTGGCAAAGGTTATTATTGAGAGACTGAAAGTGGTTTTGTCTCATATTATATATGGGACGCAATCTGCCTTTATTTAGGATAGGCTTATTATGGATAGTGCTTTGGTGACCCAGGAGTAGATTCACTCTAAATGCTTAAGTCAGACACGGGGGGTTGTCATCAAGCTTGATATGGAGAAGGCACATGTCAAAGTTGAATGGGGTGTTCTTTTAGAGATCATGAGAGTGATGAGTTTTGGGGAGAGATGCAATATTGGATCTCCGGTTGTTTGTCTTCAGCACACTTCTTAGTGCTATTTAAGGTAGTCCTATTGTTTTTTTAAAGCATTGAGGGGATTAAGATAAGGAGATCCTTTATCTCCTTTCCT
Source organism: Amborella trichopoda (assembly GCF_000471905.2). The sequence goes on along the minus strand of NW_006499920.1, from coordinate 239,877 downwards.
GTTCACAAGAAATTTGCATTCTCCCTTATTTTTGGATAGAATAGACAAAAACCTTTTTTTTTATTTTGATATCTCCATAATCATAAACCTAATTTTTAGGAATTGGACAAAGAAAAAACCTGAATTTCAAACTTTCAACTGTAAAGAGGACACGAAAAAAGAGGATGAGATAGCAGAAACTTGGGAGACTATTGCATTTGGTCAAGTAATAAGAGGTTTTCTGTTAGTAACCCAATCTATTCTTAGAAAATACACTCTATATGCCGAGTGTTTTAGTTTGATGCTTAAGAATGTGGTTGATCGAGGTAACTTCTCTGGGTTTGAAATTGGTAGTAATGACCTCAATGTCTCGCATCTTCAATATGTTAGTGCCACTCTCATTTCTGTGGGGCAGAGGTGGAGCAGGTGCAGAATGTTGCTACTTTCTTGATGTGTTGTGAAGTTGTGATGGGTCTGAAGAAGGTCAATCTAGGGAAGACATCGATGATACGTATATAATGTGATGAGGAAGCCCTCTTGGATCTGGCAACTGTTTCTTAATTGTAGAACGGAATCATTCCCAATAACTTATTTAGGTCTGCCTATTTCGGATAGGAGTCTACCCAACTCGGTCTAAGATAAAGTGTTACAATGAGTTCAAGTAAAGCTAGACTTGTAGAAGTATAGGTACTTATCCTCGGGAGGTAGGGTTACCCTTCTACAGTCGTGCCTATCAAACCTTCCTATTTTCCAAATGTTCATTTTTCAAATCCCTGCAACTATAGTAAAGAAGTTAGAAAAGATGGTGCGTGACTTCCTGTGGGGCTTTGTTGAGAGGCTAGAAAGTATCATTTAGTTAAGTGGGATCATGTCTGTACACCTAAAAGTGAATGAGGGCTGGGCTTTCGTAAGTTAAAGTAGGTCAATCAAGATCTCTTATGTAAATAGTGGTTGCGTAGCTTCACTCTTAGGAACCATCTTTGGTTTAAAATTTTGGAGGCAAAATATGGGTTGGATAGTCAAGGGACGTGGATTGGAAGTGGAAAAGGTTCTAGTGCTTTTAATATTTGGAAAGCTATTTCCTTTTGCAGGCTTTTCATATTTAGAAGCCTTGAATGTTTAATCGGTAATGGGGAACATAGTTCTTTTTGACATCATATGTGGCTGGAGGAGTATCCGGTTAAGCTATCCAGTATTTCTTTTTGACATCATAGGTGGCTGGAGGAGTATCCGGTTAAGCTATCCAGAAGTTTTCTAGAGGGTAACAATTCAACATGCAAAAGTAGGGGATATATTCCAAGAAAGCGGTGATAATATTGTGTGGAATGTGACCTTATCTTATGACGTAAATAATGGGACCACCTATAGGTAGTTTTATCAATAAAATTTCCAAACATGGGTAAAAAAAAATAAAAAAAATATTGAAATCACATTTCCGGACATTGTTTGAAGGTGGTCTTTACTATGATTGTTTAGGTCCTCGGCTCTATACAAACGCCATCGAATGCTTAAGATGGGAGAGAGAAATGGATGAGAGAGAGGAGTGTGATTTAAGTGCTTAAGATGAGAGAGAAAGAGATAGAGGAGAGTGTGAGAGAAAGAGAGGTGTGGTGTTTTTAAGGCTAAATCTCTCTATCCATTCCTAAATAAAGAAAGCCCAAACGCCTCGAAAAGGTACACATGTACTCGTGTTGAGCTCTGGTTTTTTGGCCGCGCCTCTCTCTCTCTCAATCTTTCTTTCTCCCTCTAGCTCTCAGTTGGTGCGCGGTCATTCATTGATCGATTTGCGAGGCCAAATGCATAACCGCCATTGAAGAGAGGAACCTTCTTCGATTGGCTTCACGGTAATGATCCAAGAACCCTCTGAAAAGTTCTAGGGTTTCATTTGGCTCGAAACAGGTGGCGCGGCCATGGGTGGCTCCTTGCCCGCGTAGCCATGGCGCCCTCTTCCCGAGATTTCTCTATTTTCTCCCGCAACTACTCCTTGGAGCTCCTGGTTTTGCTTCTAACCCTTGTTCTTCTTCAATATTCAGCTCTGGTTTTTTTTGCGGTGGGATTTTGTCTGAAATCGATATTAGGGTTAACTTTCAGGTGCTTTTGGTACGAAGAATTGATTTTCTGACGACCTTCTATACCGGAATCATATGTTCTCATAATCGCAGGATTCAATCAGGTACTTAGCACATACACTCTCTCTCTTCTGTTTTTGTTTTTCTGCCTCACTTTCCCCTCACTAGCTCTCTCTCTCTGTCTCTAGTTTCTCCCTTATGCCTTCTATCTTCCTTCCCTTGCAGTTTCTCTCTCCTTTCTAATTTGTTTAGTCTCTCTAATTTTTCTCTCTGCAAGTTTCTTTCTTCTCTCCAATCTCTCATCTTCATTCTGTAAATATATATATCTCTTTTCTCTCTCTAGTTTCGCTCTCTACTGTGACATGTCTGTGTTATCTTTGTCTCTCACGTCTCTCTTTCTCTATTTTCTTCTCTCCGATTTCGTCTCTAAATTGAAGGAGATGAATCATTGTGTTCCCGACTGGGACATGGAGGACGACCCCCTTCCGTCCTCATCAGATTTCCAGCCCTCTTCAGGCCACCTCAAGAAGCCCTCTGCGTGAGTATATGTCAACTTTTCTGGCCAAAATCTCTCTCCCTATTGCAAGAAATGTTCAACTCAAATTCTTTCTTCAATGGTTTTCTCAGACCTTCTGAGGACGAGTTAGTTGAGCTGGTATGGCAAGACGGCCAGGTCATGATGCAGAAGACCTCTCGGCGGGCCCCACCAATGGCTGGAAAACCGGAAACAATTGTGAGAAGAGCGGAAGCCATTGCTGGAAACTCTGGTTTTCCAGCGGAGCCATTGCTGGAAAACCCGCTATTCATCCAAGAGGACGAGATGGCAGCTTGGCTCCATTGCTCACCATTGGATGACTTTTGCTCTGAGCTTTTCACAGGTAATGTCCCTCAAGAAAAGACCAAGGACCATCATGGTTCTTCACATGCGGAGAACTCAGGCTTTGGGGAGGGCAAAAGGGTCACACAATTCTCGCAGTTTTTGCGGCGGGATGCGGTGACAGGGGCTGTGGGATCGGTGTGTGGGGGGGAATCCACAGTGGTCGATTCAAATGATACAGTGACTGCAGCAGCAGCAACGGCACCGGTGATAGGGTCAGGGAAGTGGTCCCAGCTGCAAGTAGGCAGCAGCTGCCTAGAGATGCAGGCGGCATGCGAGGCCACATCTTCGGGGGGTTCAGGGGCAGCTGGCGGCGGTAGTGAGTGTAGGAAGAGGAAGGGGCGTGAAGGTGACGAGGCTGAGTGCCAGAGCGAGGTTTGAGTTTTTCTGTTTTTCTTCTTTTATTTTTATTCCTTTTTTGCTTTTGTTTCCCTAAGCGTTTGTGTTTGTGTTTGTGTGTGTGTCAAGGGTGATGGATTATTATTTTTTTTTTTTGAAGAAGGTTAACAAGGATGATGGATTATTGATTAGAAGTTTTAGATATTACAGGGGGTTTCATGTTTTTTTAGAGAGTTGTTTGTTAATATGCAGGGATTTTGGTTTATTTGATATTTTTTATTTTTTCTTTTTATTAATATTAACTGTTTATTTGTTCTATTTTTGCGTATTGGATTTGAAATTTGGGTGATTAGTTTCTTGGAAAAATTAGAAATTGAATTCTTAATATGTGATTCTTCTTACTGGAATTCTGTTAGGAGCTGATTGGAAAATATGGGTCTTCTTTTCACTTTTCTTGTATTTGCATGTTGTGATAGAAAACTGAGGTGTATCAATTGCCGGTTGAAATCTATGTTGGAAACCATTGCTTAATTTATTTGGTTTAGTCTTTGGCATGGTGAGTTTGTGCTTGCATCAGTTGACACTTGGACTCAATTTTGGAGGAAAAAATGATGTGTCTTGGCATAAAATGGGATTTGTATTTGGCCTTTTCAGTTCATGTGGGGAACATGTTTAATTTGTTAATTTCGGAACTCAGTGTCGGCATAGATATGAGATGATGGAAGTGCTTTAATGAATAGTTCAACCCACCCCCCCTCCTCTCTCTCTATCCATCTATCTATCTATCAATCTATAAATCTCCCCCCACCACCCTCCTCCTCCTCTCCCCTTCACCCCTTTCTCTTTCCATCCACTTTTAAGTTCAGCTTTATGTGTAGGATGTTGAGTCGTTTGATGGGAAGAAGGCTTCACAACGATCTGCAACAGCTCGAAGAACTCGTGCCGCAGAGGTTCATAATCTCTCGGAAAGGGTATTATTCATCTACCTCTTCCCCATCCTCCCCCTTTCTTTATCCGATTTCCCTGGAATTTTCAGGATTTTGGAACCTATAAATTTACTTCTCCCGACAACATTTAATGTTCGGTTCCTTGTGCTTGTATTACGTGCACCTCTTGTTTATTTTACAGAGGAGGCGGGACAGGATCAATGAGCGGATGAGAGCCCTGCAGGAGCTCATACCTCATTGTAACAAGGTACGATGATTATATTCACTCTTTCTTTTTTTTTTCTTTTTTTTTCCATCTGAAAATTGAATGGCCCTATTTAGTTAAGGTCATCTGGATCAAGTGGTAGAAAGTACAACATGCTAGGTAGGGAATTTGTGGTGGACAAATGCAACATGTTTCTAATTTGAGAATTTCTGATTCTTCAGTCGGATAAAGCCTCAATGCTTGATGAGGCAATCGAGTACCTGAAGACACTTCAGTTACAAGTGCAGGTTTTGTTTCTTGTTGCCTATTACTATGGATCATTATTTCAAAACATGGTTGGATTTCTTTTCCTTTTCCTTTTGGAATCTTCTACGAGCTTTTCCTAAAGCCACAATAGACTGGATAATTTGGTGGTACCTAAGAGTAACATGGGGCTATAAGATTTTATACCACTTGAGATACTTTAGCTTTCATATATATTTTGTACTCTTCCTTATCCAAGAAAGAGAAAATTCTGATGTTGTCTATAACTGTCATTGCTTGAGAAAGATATTTTTACATAAATTTAATTGTCTACACTCTATCTTCCCACCATTGACATTCTTTCAAGGTCACGAACTTCCTGTGTTCTCAGTGGAAGCCTCTGCCTCTGCCTCTCCCCCCCCGCCCCCCAAACACCCCACCACACACACACAAAATCCTCGTGTATGTGTGCACTCTCACACATATGCTTGTCCTTTATAACTTGTCCTTTATAGTATGTGCTGCTAATGCTTATAAATCTCTATGCCGTTGCCCTCGTCTTTGCTTGCTTTTTATTTTTTATATTTGACATCATGACTTTATGACTTTCATGAACCCCACTTGTAATGTCATCTTCTGACATATCAGACATGGGCACATGTTATTGAAGAATTATAAGTGCATGAATGACAGAATTTCATTGGACATGAATCATGTGCAGATGATGTCTATGGGCTGTGCAATGCCACCTATGATGCTCCCTGGAATCCAACAATATGTGACACCTATGGGTATGGGGATGGGGGTGGGTATGGGCATGGGGATGGGTATGGAGATGGCAGCCGCTGGTTTGAGCCGACCTCTTATGCCATTCTCTCCCATGCATACACATCCACATGCGCCCATCCTTCCAGTCATGCATGGACATGGTGCATCAGGGCATTCAAGTTCGAGGCTTCCTCTACCTCCGCTACGTGTGTCTGCTACCCAAGTTGCTGATACACCTTCTCATCAAGCAAGCAACCTGCCAATCCCACATCCCCAAGAGGTCGGTCCTAGCCATGTTGGTCAACAGAACCAAACGCCCCATAACTCCAATTTTCTTGATGCTCCTTATCCTTACTACATGGGCTTTCATCCTATGCAAATGCCTCCTCAGGTTGGTATGTCCATGTTTGCTTTCAAGCATGTTAGTCAATCCCATGTTTTGTATTTTTGAAAATACCATGTGGTTTACGCATCCAAAAATAGAAAAATCTTTCATGATCCTCCTAGAGTAGTAGTTTCAGACCCCCTCTAGGCTGACACCTTATTCACTTCTTGTAAATTTTCTATCTTTCTTTTTTTTTTTTAATTAATAAGAATAAGTTTGTGGGGTACATACTCAACAAAAAAAGATAAAAAGAGAATAAGTTTGTAGAGTATTAGAACTAAGTGGTGAGAAAACTCGTTCTGTTTTTTTCTTTTGAAAATCTTTTCTCAAGTATTTGGGTTTCCTACTTTCTTTTTTTTTTCCTGACAAATTCTCTAAGATTCCTAAGACAAAGCTAATATCTCGAGAAAGTACTTTGTCAGATTTGTCAATGTTAGTGTGTTTTATCAAATTTTAGCTCCCTTTTGGTTGTTTGTTTGTTTTGTTTTAATTTCTTTATGTTGATGAAGACATTGATGGCAATTGTCTTATTGATGACTCAGGCAATGAACATACTACCTTATAGTAGTAACACCCATATCATGCAGCAAAACCAGCCACCTTCCCAGTCAAACCCCAGCGCAATAGCTGAGACGTCTAACAATGCCAAATCAGGTATTTAATTCAACTTCTATACATTAATTATGCATTTAATTCAACTTCTAGCTATTCATTCAACTTATTTATGTAGGGGTTGGATCCATTGAAATTTGAATTTTTTTTACAATTGTTCCAGAATTTTTTGTTTGAAATTGAAAGAATACCCTAATCATTTGAGTTAGATTCCAAGAGTTGGCTCTTCTTTTCTCTTCTTCAAACCTGAAAATTAAATTTCAGAATTTAGTGTAATTTCTCCCTTTTTTTTTGCAAAAACTAGATATATATTAATAATTGAGAAGAAAAAACTAGTTACTCATCTTTATGAGTGAATTTTATCATTGAAAAGTAAAGCTTAGTGGCCAGCTTTAGATGTGGGCTACTGGCCTCATTATGATATCGAGGATGGCCAAATTTGAGTTTTATATTTAATGGTAAAACACTGTTGTCAAACTCTTATGAATTATACTATTCTTAAATTTCAGATACCGTACCGACTTTCGTAATATTTTATTCCTAAAGAATAATAGCACTTGTGCATCTTCTTCCCTATTATAAATCTGCCGTAACACTTGAACGGGCATCATGTGATCTGTACTTGTTCTAAGCATAAAGGCGATGATAACTGTGAGATACCTTTGGATTACTGTTACAATATGACTCTTATATACCTTTTGATTAGTAGTACAGTATCACTATTGTGATTATCATTATTATCATTGTTGTTGTTATTGTTGTTGTTATTAGTATTTCCAACGTACAAGTTGGGGAGTAAGGCTGAGAATAGTAGTAGCAGACCAGTAGTAACGATTGAGCTTGGTCGAAAAGCCTGCAACTAAGGATGCAGCACTAAGAGCTCCAAACCATTAGGGTATGTGGGGCTTTGCCCCTGAATTATAAATGTCAATAGCCAGAGAGTTAAGTGGATGTTTGGATGCAAATGCAGCTTGAATGGTGGGTCACTGAATGGTTGGTCGAAAAGCCTGCAACTAAGGATGCAGCGCTAAGAGCTCCAAACCATTAGGGTATGTGGGGCTTTGCCCCAGAATTTCAAATGTCAATAGCCAGAGAGTTAAGTGGATGTTTGGATGCAAATGCAGCTTGAATGGTGGGTCACTGATGCACTACACCATTTATCTGCATGCTGTGGTGTAGCGTGGTATACACCTGTGTGAAATGTGACAAAATTGATGCCTACTCAAAAGGCATAATATAATTTACACCGTGATCCATATTACTGAAGGAAATATATGGTCATTAGTTTCTATCACCTTCCAAGCAATGGATGGTGGAGGTGATGAATAGGAAGTGGGACATACCTATCACTCGGGTCATACTGTGTTCCTGCTGTGTCCGCTCTCCATCACTTGATTGGATGCTTACGACACGTGATCTTTACTTTTCTACAATCCTATGGGCCACGCTATACTGTCCCTCTTGTTCTTGAATGATCAGTTTGTAGTAGGTTTCCTGCCTTAATTTACCACTTTCTTCTTTTTTATTCTCTTTTCTGTGGTTGCTTCATCTTTTCTGAATCAAAGGTGGGTCTGCATATTATTCTTCTCTTGATGATGCATGTTATTGCAGGTTGAAGCTGGTGGGTTCGCTTGGGAAAAGCAGCCCCCTGCTAATTTTGTAGAGAGAGAGACACAATTTTCCCCTCTTGTATTGAGCCACCGTATAGCGACACTTCGGCAGCTTGTAATTATTACAATTTCTTCCCTTTTTAAAATTATTAGGTTCTTGTTTTGAGTGGATATTTCGCCTTCTCTAACCAAAGAAGAAAGAAAGAGGGAAAGAAAATAAAAGGTAAAGGTATGAATTATTTATTTATTTATTTTTACAAGAGTGAAAATTGTGGGGACTACTTGGGGCATGTGGTTTTGGGGGGAGATGTTGAAATAGCGGGTGTGAATCTTGTAAATGTGGTGGTGGATGTGGGGAGAGCCGTTGGCTCCTACCTTTTGTAGGGTGCAAGCATATATCTGTATAGGTAGTGATATGAATAGGAAGCAAGGTGGGGTCTGTCTCTTCTTCTATCTAAAGGCTCTTTAACCGGAGGTGAACTCGTATTGTATATTATGAGACAATTTATTTTTGGTATAAAGAGGTCACAATCATTTTTAGTCATTAGATGTGAAGATGACAGTGTATTACGACATTTGAGAAATTTAATTTTTGAATTTGTACCTAAATAACAATACATCTTCAACTATTTGATTCCAAATTTAATGGGTAATGGTAATTGTGACTTTTTTGTATCAAAAGTAAATAGTTTTGTTGTATGTGTTTTCATATCTAGTTTTGACTTTTGCTGGTTCTACTCTGTTTTTATTTTTAATGTTCTCACTGACACACACACTCTCCTTCTCATTTATGGTTATTCCAACCATGCAATCATATCATCTCTCTTTGTTGAGCCATCTTATGCTAAGCAGTTTGAAGGATTACGAGTCTTATTATCTTTAGGGTTGGGGTCTCTCTCTAAACTGTGGGTCTTTAAAGATAGGGTAGTATTTACCCACCTCTCTTTAATGCTTGGGATCATCTTATCTCTACAGGGTTTCAGATGGGTCTAGGTCCCCCACATATATATATTTTTATGTATGCATGTGGAAAGCTTATTGGTAGCCATATAATTGGAAAGTTCATGTTCCCCTGTGGGCCGCCCCCTCCCTTCCCATGCAGGTTTGCGACAGACACCGTGCTTCCTCCGGGCCATCCTATCATTACCTCTCTTTATTGTCACACACACTCTCTCACTAACGCGGCGATAGCGTAAGCACGAGAGAGGGTTGATGGTGGGTGGATTCCGACGTGCTCTCTCTCTCTCTCTATAATGCAAAAGATAGGGGGGCATGAGATCCGCTCCCACTATGATTGATGTCCATCCCCGCCCCAACTTGCACAACAGGAGAGATGCTCTTGCCCAACTTTTGGGTCCCCAACTCTCTTTTTACCATTTAACTTTTGTGATATTGGCCCACAATGAATCCCCTATGTCATTTCTGCACATTACATCTGATCGATGCCCATACTTGATTTGTTAAAAACCCTAACCATGAGACCACAAAAGGAAAGTATTCTTTTTTCTTTATCCTTTTTGTTTTGTTTTCAGTGAGTAGTGCTACATGAAAGATTAATGCTAAAAAACCCCTCAATATAGGGGGCATGGAAAGTGAATGGTGGAGAACTTTTGGTGAATTCCATGGGGCATAGGATAATAACAAATTGTGTCAGTTAATGGTTTTATCTTCTCACTTTAATTTGTAACAAATTGTAAGTTAACAGTTATCTTCTCTCTTTAAATTTGTATGAGTGTTAGTATAAGGAAATAGACAATATTCTATTGTGGATCTTCAGTTCTTTTTTAATTTAAAGTCTCTTAAGATCTTATTCCCAATATGCCACAATTTGGAAGAGTATTAACAATTTAATTAGGGTCGTGGGTATTGAATCGGATCGAAAGTTGGTGAACCGCGAATATCATACGAAAGGCAGAGAGAGAGAGAGAGAGAGAGAGAGAGCTGTTTATAATTTTTCCATTTTAAGTGGCCAATTTATGTAGGGCTTGTTTGAGAGACCCCAAAGGTCAACACTAGTAAACTTCTTGCACTGTTGCTATGATGCGTTAAGTTCAAGAATTTAGTTGATGATGCACACATGTAAGGTTTCGATGAAGTCTAGTCTTTTGAGTGAGATGATTAAAAATAGCTTGCAGGTCATCATATATTACAGCCTGAACTATGCAATCGTGGGAAAGAACATAGAAATCAAACAGAGAGTTCCTTTTTTTTTCTTTCAATCTGTTGTGCCGATTCCATCAAGCTGTTACTTGGGAGTAATAGGGTGTTACTTGGAGTAAAGGGAAGACAACTGTGTTATCTCAATTATTGATATATATTGCGGACATTGTCTCATTCCCATGTGTAAAGTATCTTATTGAAATGAGAGAATACTGCCCCTATTTCATCAATTAAAACAAGGGAAAGGTTTTTATACTTCCCGTACAGCATAGAAGAACTATCTTCCTACCATCTAGCTGTCCAATTTTGATCAAGAGAGCCACTCACCGTTTGATCTTATATTTAACGTATTAAATTAATTTATTTTTAATTTTTTTTTTTACAAATTGTATGAATATGAACTTTGGTACGTGCTATCTTCTCATTGGGGTGCACCTATAAAAAATATCAAAAATAAATTTTCGATAAAATATAATGACCAAAATACCCCTTGTGAATTTCAGGGGTATTTTGGTCATTTTATTTTATTGGAAATATTTTTTTTATATTTTTGGCTAGTGCGAGTTTAACAGAGGATTGGACGTCAAAAATTTGGTGTCAAAATAGTTTATTGAAAAGAATTTAAAATAAAATACTGTAAAGACGTGATATTGTGATTGGGGCAATCTTAACCCCCCATTCAGAATAGACGGTTAGATAAGGTGAAGTATATAAGTTTTATGCTGTAGAGGAGGCGTAGAATTCCATGAAATTTTTAATGTCGAGATGATCAATTGATCATCTCGTGAACCCTCTGATGAGAGAATTCCATGAAAAGATAGTCTTTTGGTATAGGGTTTTGAAGAGAAATTGAGCTGTTTCAATGGAGTTGTGAGAGGAGTAGGAGGAGATGAGAGCGGTGCAGAAGAAGGGGTCTTGTTGGTGGCCAGTGGTTATGAGGTGAGAGTGGAGTTGTTTGAGGGTGGAGAGAGAAGATGGAGATGGGAAGTGCGAGGTGAGACAAGTTGTTGGGTGGGGCGGCCTGTTGGTATCCAGTGTTGTAGGCTAAGCGTTTGCAATCTGGGCACAAACCCATATGAGCGAGAGAAGCTCTTCTCCGGAAAGTTAGGCCATTACCCAGCGTGCCCCACCGTACCCATCAACCGGGGGTTTTGTATGGGTGGGGGCAATGGTTTAAAAAACGGATCGGTGACCCGGATCGGGCTTCCAAAAAACCGATCCAGATCGGCGAATCGGTGATCCAGGATC